>CAJNIZ010036892.1:48857-67169 GCA_905231905.1 Symbiodinium pilosum | reverse complement strand
AACCCTAATTTTTGGGAAGCCCTCATGTCAACTTCACAGAAAACCGCCCTCCTGGTGGCCCGCAAACAGACCAGCTACCCTGAAGGAAGCATCCAAAACCTGGACCACCCCTGCCAGCCAAATGCCATTAGGGTTAAGGGATTGCCTTTCTGTGCTTAAGCCGCCCGTTCACATAAATACAAAATCCCTTGCCCTCCTAAGTAGTGTGTTTGGATATACAGTACACTGGATTTGAGGGCTGTGGTGGTGTGTGCTGCTCTGGGGCACCTCGCGATGCACGTGCAAATCTTTAAAACCCAACCCTAAACCTAACTCTCAACTGCAATCGGATGCCTGGAAAGACTGGAAGATCCTGCCCACACAGTTTAAGGTTTACGGTGCCAGCTACCACCTTGGATCAAGCTAGCCAATCAGCTTAGGTTTGTGAATGGTGATTGCTTGAACCCTAAACCCGTACCAGTAAGCCGAAACTCTAAACCTGAAGCTCCAAACCCTAAGCCCTAAACCTAACCCCCAGACCTCACACCCTGAGCCTCAAACCCTAAACCCTAAGAGGTTAAACCTTTGCGAATGGTGCCCGCGCCGTGACCACAGTGTAGTCTGCCAGGTCCACGAAAAGAAGGAGACCTCGGCAGCATGTGCATCATAGACTAAACAAGCCCTATAAATAAAAGGTTTAGGGTTTAGGGGCTAAAGTCTGCTGGGAAAGGCAAACCCTAAACAGTTATTAGGGTGAAGGGGAAAAACAGAAACTTCCTCAGGCAAACACGGATCTTCAGTTGGCGCCTTCTCATTACGCGAAAGTAGTCTTTCGGGTGTCTTTAGGATCTTTTATTTTTTGGGGGGAGTGTATTAGGACCCCAAACAGCGAATCCAAAAGCTAAAGCCTTCAGCTTCACGACCTACACCTAAAACTCAAAACCCAGCATCCGGTACCTCCAAAACACTACAACACCCTAAAACAGAGGTCGAAATACTTACCAATATCATGAACACAGATTCCTGGTATAATTCAGGTATAAGGTACCCCAAATAAACCTCAAAAAGATATTGTTGATTTTTTAGGCGGCCCCTATCATAACCCTAAACGCTAAACCCTAGAAACCCTGTACTCAAACTCTAAACTAACAACCCTAAGCCTTAAGCCCTTAACCTCAAATAGCCTTAAAGCCTAAACCCTAAACTTAGAACCTAGACCCCAACCAGGCAGTTTTTCCCCCGAGCCAGCCGTCTCCCACAACAGCGGGCGGCAGCCCGTCCACGCCGGCAGCTCCGGCCTCCGAGTGTTTAGCTTGAATTAAGCCATCACCACTATTAGTATATATATATATATGGGTTTAGGGTTTAGGTTAGGCTTTAGGGTTTAGGGTTTAGGGTTTCAGCATATATATATATATAATATTAAGCCATCACCATTACATATTAGGTGGACCCCCCACCCTGTAATAGTGACTATAGGGGATCATAAGGATTATATTAGGGTCCTCTTATATTCCTATTATAGCACCATTACAGGGTGGGGGGTCCTCCTAAATTATATATATATATATAATATGGTCAGCATATATATATATAGATACGTATGTATATGTCTACTGGGGCTCTGTAGGATAAGAACGTCATAGAAACCGGTGAAAACAAGAACGGTTCCGGATTATGATAGCTGTTTTCTTCGGACTCCTGAGCTGCCATTCAATTTTGGGGCTTGCTGCATTAGATCTTGGGTGCTTTTGGGATTTGGGTTTAGGGTATAGGGTTTAGTGCTGTTGGGATTTAGGGTTTGTGGCTGTTATGGTCAAGAGTTTTAGGGATTTGGGTTTGAGGCTTATGATTGAGCATTTGGGGGTAAAGGTCCCTAAGCCCCAAACCCCAAACCCCCAACCCCGATGCCTCTACCATGAACAATAAACGTTGCTTCCGGTTAAGGGTCTGCGTGTCTCAAACAGGGGTACTATTAGGTCCGGTAAAAAATTACGTAAGCTCTTTAAAGGAGTGTACTGCAAGGCTTAAACTATTACCAATATCATGTTGTCGTCTATTGGAGGCAACGTGAACTACAACTATACAAGGAATCTAGGACCAGATATGGACAACTATGCCTATAAAGCCTTGTCTAGCACCAGATTCCATGTCATTTTCCATTGTTTTTCCATTTGATTCTCCATTCTTCCCTGAACCCTAGACCCTCCCAATTATTTAGGCCCCAACATAGAGGCCTCTACAGGGTTCACTCCATGCTCCTGATGAATAAAACACCATTGATTTAAAGATTTCCTGGCCCGAATTGGGGAGCAAAGACAAGTTTAAAGGCAGAGGCATTTTGGGGCCAAAAACCTACCCGATTTAAAGAAACAAAACAGACCCTAAGACAATAAGGCTCCAGGTAATTTCGGGCTCTAGGAACTTAAGCCCTTAAACCTAAACCCTAAACTTGCAACTTAGATCTGGGGGACCCTATACCCTAATCAAGCCTCAACCTGTTCTGTACCCTAAGGGTCCATGTACCCAATATTTCGGTACTTGGGATTTGGGTAATAGTAATTGTAGTATAGGTTTTGGGTAAGTATATCATTATTGGGTACTTGGACCCTTCGGGGCATTTCTAGGAACGTAGTAATTAGCAGGGATCTACTAACTCTAGGCTTCAGAGAGGGTCCCGCAAACAGGGCTTTCTTACTAAAATGTATTAGGAATATCAGGGCAAACATTGCTTCCCAAGGGTCTCTGGCTTGCCCGCTTGTAATCCTGGGTTTGGGGATCTGTTTATGGGACTCTAGGGGCCGACATTGGCTCATAAACGGGCTATATTAGGGCTATATTGGGGAAACCTTTTAGGGGCAAGACCGGGGGGGAGCACACGCTACGTCAAAGGTCCGAAACCCAAGCCTTACCCCTTCAAAGAAAGGGACAAGGAAATGCAGGAGCGGAGTTGTGACTTGAACGCTCCACGATCCGACCCCAGGCGTTTTGGGCAAAGGGTTTACAGGGATGGCCCAGGAGTAGGCTAAAGGGTTTAAATCTTGAATGTGAGCCCTTATGCGCATATATCCTAATATGGCCCCCATAACTTGCAAGAATATGTCCCTAAGGGTCCATGTACCCAATATTTAGGTACTTGGGATATTGGTAATAGTAATTATAGTATAGGCTTTGGGTAAGTATATGATTATTGGGTACTTGGACCCTTAGGATATACCAGTCATTTAACCAACCCAAGCCCTGGAAATTCGAGGCTTCCCATAACTTAAGTTGACCCATGTTTTTATATACAGTACAGACGGACAAGAGTCTTGGTCACAGGGTGTCTCCCCAATTTGACACCCTACATTTGCAGGCACGAAGATTTCTAAGGAACCAAATATACGTTCACTACACCCACCAAGTATCCATGGCTAAACCCTACTTACCCTAAGAAGCTTCTGATTCCTCGCAAAGGGGGTCAATCATGTACAAGGCTCCATAACCAGCAAACCCTCGACGAGTCCTCCATACCCGGCGGCTTAATCCCAGACACTAAACCCTCAACTCCTACACCCAGCTTACCCTAAGGGTCCATGTACCCAATATTTAGGTACTTGGGATATTGGTAATAATAATTATAGTATAGGTTTTGGGTAAGTATATGATTATTGGGTACTTGGACCCTTAGGGTTATGGACCTGCTTAGACCCTATAACCTCCCAACTATAGACTAAATTATGACCACCCGTAATGTTCCAATTATCGACTGACTTTAACTTATCTGTACACGAAAATGTAACGACCCCAAGTTTGACATAATATCTCCAGTATTGCATAGCCTTCGCTTATCCATACACTCAAATATAACTACCCATAGCATCTCAAATAGTACCCTAAACCCTAAAACCTACATGAGCTACAGTCAATATTTTCTACCTGGACATGGGTTCCTTATTAGGGGCTATATCAGGGGCTATACTAAACTACAAGAGGGTCCCTATGTCCACCCTTAAGGGCCCCTTGGTAAAGCAAATATTGACAGTAGCTCACATGACTGTCCAAAAAGATGACACCAAAACCGGCATCTCACTAAGACGCAGGCCGAAGCTTGCCGCGAACCCACTGAAGCAGCGCTGCAGACTTCCTGGGCACGGGGTTTAGGGTTTTCAGTTCAGGGTTTAGGGAACGGCCCTTTAAACTGGCTGTAAGGACATTCATGGATATGGGGACATATAAGGTTATTTATTTAGTGCAGATGAATTTTAAATTCTCTGCGGATGTAAAGGGGCATTCAGGGTTTGGGGTTTGGGGGTGTGTGGTTTTGGGTTTAGGGCATATAGATTAGGGCGTACGGGGTAGGGTGTAGCGTGCAGGGATGTTAAAAGTTAAAAATAGGGAGGTGTTAGGGCAGGTTCCTGGCCCTGACAATGAAGTAGGGCACGTGCTGAGTGTGAAGAATCTGAAATGCCTCCATCAGCCTTCACGAGTGAGAAGGCCTTCTTCCTGATTTCAGCCAAAGCCTACAATTTGAGAAACCCCTAAACCCTCAACCCATAAAGAGTGCCTTGGCATCGCCGGCTCAATGGATCCACACATATACAGAATGCATGCATGCTAGTACATGTTCACTTCAAGGGTTTAGGGTTTATAGTCCCCCTGAAGTAGATACAATATTAGGGCTACAATGGGATAATGGAAAAGAAAATGGACACTACTACTTAGGGTTTAGGGATTAGGGTTCAGGTTTAGGGGTATAGTCCCCCTGAAGTAGATAGACTATGGCTGGGTATATTATAATAAGATCCCCATATACCCCATATTCTATCTACTCAAGGGGGACTATAGGGATAAGGGCTGCCACGCGATCTCTTCCCGCTACCCTCCATACTGTACATTAACGGAACCGGTAGGTCGGGAGTTACCAGGTGGGTACCCTCAATGTAGACACATGATAAATCAACCCCCTCCTTTTAAGGGCCTGAATATTAGGATAATAATCCCTATTAAGGGGAGGGGGTTTATTAATCAGGGGTCTACATCATGGAGGGTGTATATAAGGGGGAACAACTGGTTTATATGGAGGAAACTACCACCCTAAACCCTAAACCCTAAACCCCACCACAGGACCCTAAGCTTCTGTAAAAGACCCCAGTGCCCTACCCTCCCGCAAACTAATATGAAAGCCCACACGGGTGCTTCCAATAATTACTGTAAGGGCCACCTTTGATGGCTCCAATAACAATGACAGACAACAACGTGCTTTTTCTGCAACAACCCCCCTCCAAAACTTGGTGGGGACGTCTTAGGGGATGACCCCATTTTGACACACCCGCCTGGCACGTAACTTGCTGAGCCAGAAGGGCATTCCGCCGAGCTTCTGCAAATCTGCGGAAAGCGGCGATGATGTTGAACGGCGGCTGCCTGAGCCATTGAAACTCGGTTGGGTCGGTTTGGCGTCCAGGCTTTCCAGGAGCTGAGGACTGCAACCAGGGATTGTGGAGTTTGGGGTGTGAGGTTTAGCGCTTGGCACAGAAGAATACCATGTAACAAGATGGACCCGGGTATGCAGGGCGATAAACGTTTCATGAAGGGCCTGTTCTAAGGATCATATGGTAGTTGCCCAAAATAATGAACTCCAATATAGACCCCAAACTACTATAATGCTTATTATAGGGACCCCCAAAAAGGTACGCCTAATTTGGGAAACCCCCATATCAAGTTCGCAAAAACCATTAACCATGCCGCAGTACATATCGCGTCTCCAACCCTAAACCCTAGACCCTAAACCCTTTAAACCATAAACACTTCACCCTACACCCCTAAACCCTTACGTGGGATCTTGAGATCTCCTCGATAGGGTGGAGACAGAGTGGTAGGCAGGCTTCAGACGCCATGGTTTGCAGGAACAGGTTCGGTAGGTTGGGGAGTAGATTCAAAATTCAGAAACGAAGATGAACCAGAGTTAAGTCCAGTTTGCAGGTCTTAGAAAACCAGCATATGATTCTGCGCCAAAGTTGCAGGGAGAAGGGTGGACTTTGTAATGTTAGGCAATACTCAAATAGGGACTACGAGGGCAATTTCTCAAACAAACTGCGCTTGACGCCTTGTTAATCTGACAAAATCCAACGACGAACTCGTTAGAAACAGTTGTCCATGAGATTCCGGTTTCGGATCCAGGGTTCCGGTTGGGAATGGAGGGCCTGCTGGGGGATCCTTGGAAGATCCTGCAGTGAGGCCATGCTCGAACTGCCACCGTTGCCACCCAGAAAGCCGAATATCCCTTAAGTAGGGAATAGACCGTAAATCATAGATCCCCAAAGCCCCAAAGTCCAGTATCATGTAGGGTATGTTGCCTACTGTAGGGATATTGGACTTCCTAGGGAGTGAGGCCAGGTGAGGTTATTTGATCCCTTCCCATTTACAATAAAAGCCCTCGCTCTTCTTCTTGTTGGAGCTTATTAGGGAATTTGGAAATGTATGTTTAGAGTTTAGGGTTAGTAGGGAACAAGGGAACAAAAGCCCTACAGAATCCCTACATATGGTTTTCGCTTATTCTCTACTAGTCCCCAGTAAGACTTCATTCTACTCCCGGCATGACATTATGCTATCATCTGGAAACTGTTCATCATTTTGCACGCGTCTACCACCCCAAACCCTAAACCCTAAACCCCAAATACCCCAAACCCTAAACCCTATACCCCTGGGAAGCGGTTACAATTTTCCACTGCAATACTGCTGCAGGCGAGGCGCCATCCGCATCCTTGAATGCCTTGGGATTCCAGTATACTTGGAGCGTTTTCCTTCTTAATGGTTGTTAGCAGCGAATATGGGACTACAATCCCTATATAATCTCTATGTATCTGTCTCTAAATGAATATATATATATATATACATGTATATATACACATATTGTTCCCCTACTCACAACCAGTAAGCCTGTCCTGAGCCTGTTTCTAGCAGGTCCATCGCTACAGGAATCGCAGATGGGTTGCTACGTCATAGGTTTGGGGTGGGGGCTTACAAGCCCTGAGTGGACCCTAAACCGCAACAACAAGATGCAGATTCTTTGGGCCGCATGTCCTGGGACCCTCATATCCTTAGTCTATAACCTACAACTACCTTTGAAGGTTCCCAGAGTCGCGGAAAACAGGCACAGCATCCAGGTTAGGTGTTTATACTCTTATGGGTCGATCCGTGGGGCTTGAGGGCTGGGAATTTGTGTCTTGGGGTTCGTAGAACTCCAGGTAAAAGCCTGTCGAGTCGAAGAATCACATGTCCTGGTAGTAGCCTCGAACTATAGCAGAAAGCTCTCATCTTTTCATCTGACTGTCTTAGCTTCATGAGAGAAATTCGGATATTCCCAAACTTATGGGCCCTTTTAGTTATGGAATGTATTACGGCACCTAATATCTACGGGTAACAGAATGGGACCCTAATTTTGGGAACTCCCCGATTGCTTTGGTTGCGATTGTGCTTAGCACGAACCTACTTCTTCAAAGAGGATTCCTCACGGCCGCGCCTCGCTGCTGCGAAAGCCGACTCTCAACTGCCCCTACTGCAGACTTAGCCTGCAGGTTGTGGGAGGGTGCTTAAGAAGGAGCAGAACCCTAAACCCTAAACCCAAGCCCTAGTCCCCAGATGCAGCCTGTTTCCAAACAATCTCTCCATACTGGAAACTGTCCGCCGCAGAGTTATCGAACTTGGCACTTCAAACTCCACCATGAACTAGGCTAACTTTGAACTCTAACCCTCATCTCTAAACCCCTAACCCCTAAACTCTAACCCCTAAACTCTACCACTAGCTTGCCAATGGCCAACAGTGCCAGATTCCAGGAGCTCCTCTCAAACAAGCAAACGCCAAAAAAAGACTCAGGGTTTAGGGTTTAAGGGTTAAGGGTTTAGGGTTTAGGGTTTAGGGTTTAAGGGTTTGGGGGTTTAGGGTTTATTGGTTTAGGGGTTTCAGGGTTTAGGGGTTTAGGGTTATTGGTTTAGGGTTTAAGGGTTTTAGGGTTTAGGGCACTCAACTTCACAACTGCCCCCACCCATTAGAGTCCCCCTTTAGTAGGTAGAATATGGGTTATGTGGGGATCCAACTATAATATACCCGAAGACATATTCTATCTACTTAAGGGGGACTGTAAATGTTTACAAATGGGGGTCATGTTCAAGGCTCTATCCACCTTTTCATGATTTTCGTGAGTGGGGCAATATCCAACTCTCAGCCTCCAACGCGAATATCTGACACCCACATCCCTGCATACGCCGGAAAGGTTTAGGGTTTAGGGTGTTTACCCAGCAGCTTCAATGCGCAACATCTCGGAACTTTGTTATACGTTGCTCTTCGAAGCAGCTCATTGCACGAACTGGCCTCAAAATCTCAACCTACCCTAAGGGTCCAAGTACCCAAGAATCATATACTTACCCAAAACCTATACTATAATTACTATTACCAATATCCCACGTAGCTAAATATTGGGTACATGGACCCTTAGGGCTAGTCCATCCCAAAATTATTCATAGTCTAAACTCCTGGTAGCCTCCAAAATGTCCAATGTCCCCTGTAGTAGTCTAAACCCTAAGCCCTTGAATTCCTATATTACCCCAGTTTCCAGCTCATTTTCCCTTTTCTTTGCCATTGGATTCTCCATTATAGGGGGAGAATGCCCTAAACCTTAAACCCTAAGCCCTAAATCCTAGACCACGAACCCTAAATCCTAAACCCTAAACCTCCCGAAAGCATCATGACTCAAATGCCGTGCAGGAGAGCTTAGGGTGCTCAGGCCGCTGCCAAGCGATAGCGGTGCAACCAATTCCTGGATTTTTTAGATGTGGCTGCTTGAGCCATAGTACAGGGCTTAGGTTTTAAGGTTTAGGGCTTATTTGAGCCACAGTACATAGGGATTATAGGGGGCTAGATGGGGATGACATTGGGATAATGCAAAATAAAATGGAAACTAGTATAGGGTTTCGGTGGGCTATTTGAGCCATCGTCCCCTTTATGAGCCCCTATAATATTTCAAGGTTTAGGGTTTATCTAAGCCGTAAATCCCTATATGGGGCGGTTTCCCAAAATTAGGGGTACCTTTTTGGGGGATCCTCGTAATATACTATGCCAGGGTCGCGGCTATTTGAGCCAGAGTTTAAACTCCTAGCATCCGCCTGAATTACCCCTATAATAATACAGGGTTTGGGGCTTAGGGTCTAAATTCCTAGTATCCCCCTTAATAACGCCCATAAAACCCTATATAATCTCCTATACAGCCCCCCTTTGAAGAGTTTAGACTATAGCTCCTGTGGCTTCAGGCAGGTCTCGGAGGTAGGGGCTTGGTGGATTTCAGGAGAAGGTATGAGATACCCACATGCAGAAAGTGCATGAGAGGTAAGCAGGACCCCAAGACTTACCCTAGCAAGTCCCAAGAGCAGAAACAACACCATTTAGGATGTGGATACAGGGAGTAGGCCATTTAAATTAACTTGTGTTCTTATGTTTCTGTGCGGCTTCTAGACTTCTGGACTTCAGGATGTCCTCACAAAGTGAGACTGCGCCCCCAGCATCGCACTGCGGCCAAGATTCCGATGGCAAAGGGCCATATCTTCCGAGAAAGTCGGTGCGCTCGCGTAGAGAGCATCCTCGGAAAGTGATGGTCAGTGGAGGCTGAAGTCAGGATTTAAAGTTTGAATGGCGGCGGAGCCACCATATGGGTCTTCAGCTCCGTTGCTAGTCCGAGGGCCACTGAGTGGGGTTTAGGGTTTAGCGTTTAAGGTCTATTGTGGGCCCCCTTACGAGGGACTCTTGGTGACTATTAGGGCTCATTAGCCCTTACTGGTTTGGTAGTTGCATATTGGGGTGGCTACGGTAGTCCTATTAGTTAGGCCCTGAATCCAACCCTGCCTTGCCTTCAAAGGCTCCCCACGAATTCCCCTACAAAGCTTCAGTTGTGATTCCTATTTCTTGGGTACTGCCCCCACCCTGTATCAGTCTATATTCGGGGGCATATTCAATGCTTTATATAACCATATGACCTACAGTCTAAACTCCGAGTATCCCCTTTAATAAACCCTATAAAGGTCTATGTTGAAACCTATGTGAACCTCCTTAAAGGAGTTTAGACTGTAGTACACCTTGTGATTGTTCTCGAACTGTTACAGAGTGGGGGCAGTACTCAACCTATTTCCCCATAAAACCCGAGTACCTCACTGGCGGTTTTAGGGTTTAGGGTTGTAGGTAACATACCTGAATCATCTCGTGACTAGGGAACAATAACCCACTTAGGGGGCCTCAAGCCCCGAACCCCAAATCCTAAACTGATTAGAAAGGTAACTGGGCTTCCCGTTTAGTCCTTTGAAGCAATCTGCCTTGGACCTTCACGGTACGGCTCGCCAGCCATGCAAGGCTTGCTTTTGTCAATTTTGTCCCAACTGGTTCAGGTCCAGGGTTTAGGGTTTAGGGGTATCAGTGCCTGGTTGGAGTCTGAACCAAGAAAGACTTGATTCCAGTAACAGCTGATACAAGAACTAATTATACATATTAGGCAACTGTTACTGAGTGGGGGCAGTAATTATCCAAACCAGGATGCATTTTTCGTTGTGACGGTGACTATGGTACCTCAAGAAAATACTCCACTGCTGACTACCCACATGTATCACCGCCCTCCGCCCTAAACCCCGACGGCTTCCCATGCAACAGAATCAACGAAAAGAAACACACCTCATTGTCACCTCATCACCCTAAACCCTACACTTAGGCCCCAAACCCTACAACCCAAAACCCTAACTAAACCCCAAAGCCGAACCCCTGGAGAGCCCAAGTCTGCCGGAACCCCAAACACCTGCAGTACTTTTAGAGCTTTGGGTTGGAAAGAAGGCAAGACGCCGAAACCCCGACCAACATCCTAGCCGTGGGGGGATCCCAAATTTAGGATCCCATTTTGGTATCCCTAAGATTAGGTGCCGTACTATAACGTATAACCAAAAAGGAGCCCATAATCCCTTTCCACATTTCAGACGCTAAACCCTGTACTTTGAAGCCAGAACCTGAACCTTAAGCCCAAAACTCAGCCAAGACGCGTGGACAATTGGATGACCGACGTGTGCCATGTGCCTCCTCATCGATCATCAGACCCAAGGAAAAAGGTGTGTGATTCATTCTTTTGGCTTAGGGTGTAAGCTTTATGAGGTTCATACATGGCTCAGGTTCAGTTTGGGGCTTAGCGCTTGAGGTAGCATACTAAAAGCCACAGACTCCCAAACTGTCAAATGTTTAAAGTAAGGACATCCATGCCTCCAAGAATAAACCCAACACAGCCGCAGCTTCCATTTCCTTGTCCAGCTTCTCTTGCATTTCGCTCTTTAAGAAATTCGAAAAGACCCCCAACGCGCAGGAACCCTAAACCCTAAACCTTGGACTCTGCATCCCCATCCCATCTGGGATTTAAGTGTTTACGGTTTAGGGTTCCATGTCACTGAACAGCTGAGTCTCCTGATCTGGTGCGGGCGCCCTGTCAGTATCCTGCAAGTGGAAGCATGGCAGGGGTTGAGGCTTTTACGTCTTGGTGGTTTCTAGAAAATTAAAGGACCGGACATGTGTAGTTTAACCTAGATTTAAATGAGATATCATTAGGATAGCGTCGCCCAGCGATTAGGGTTTAGGGTTTAGGGATGGGTATTATAAGCATCGTTGGTGGGATCCGTTCAAGCATTACGTGCTACGTGTCGCGTGGATGGTTGGCGGTTGAGAGTTGGGCTGCACCCAGAGATCTTAACGTTAATCAAACCTATGGCCTAATGGAAGAGCCTAAGCAATTGCATTTAGTGAACCCCAAGACACAGGAGTGTAGTATTTCCAATTTCTACAAAAACATAATGCTAACAATGAGAATAATGATAAGACAAAAGCAGCTCGTGGTTATTGCGTTCTATTCTTCGAGCGCTGTGTTTGAGTCGAAGGGATTGGGGGATTTGGAGTGCTGCATGCGCAGGGATTGCCAACTTCTGGGCGAATTTGCGCCCAAGCTTCAGTATTGAGCGAAGGAGGATTCAGGATTGAAGGTCTATAGCCTATAAGTGTGGGACTTTACATGCCCCTGAAATACTGTTTACAGAGGTTCCCTCATAAACTGATAGGGAAAATGAGCAGTTATCCCCCAAAAAACAGCTAGTTCGGGGTTTAGGGGTCGATCATGTAGGAGCCCAATTAATTAGTGGACTTCTCGAGATCCTCTTACCGTACTAATTTTGGGTTTAGGGTGTCAAGCCTGTAGGGGAACAACCGGGAATCATTCAGGCTTTTACAGTAATGCCATGCAAACCCACATATGAGCGATAGTCTAAACTCCTAGTATCCCCCTGAACAACCCCTATGCCACTCCCCTATATAATCCCCTGTATAACCCCCTTTCAGGAAAATAGACTCTGGTTCATATAACTGATACATTACTGATATAACCTCTACATATTCCGGTCCCGGGCCTCGGCGGGTCTTAAAGAAATGGGCTTCGGGTTCAGGGATGAGGTTTGGGGTTTCGGGTTGAGAGTTTAGGGATGGGTGAAGCCAGAACGGGCTCGAAGACCCTGGATCCACCCTAACGGTCCAACACGCAAACGCAAATGAATAAATCAGGAATCCTCGCACATGAGGAGCAACACCCTTCTAATCTCCCAACCGTTTAGGGTTTACCTGGACCCCCAAAGTATGTAAAATAATAGCCCTGAACCACTATCAACAGCCCAAAAGGCAATCGTTTTACATACTTTTGGGGTTCAGGTAGGATTTAGGGACCCCAATATAGACCCCAAAATACTATAATCCTTATTATAGGGGCCCCCAAAAAGGTACCCCTAATTTTGGGAAACACGCATTTAGGTTCTCAAGCTTTCGGGCTTAGGCCTGGCAACCCGGAGGTCTCAACCCTAGATGCGATCATCTGAACCCTACAAGGCCAATGCTGAGCCATTTTCTGGGTTGATGTTAAGGAACTTAAATTAAGTTACCATAATGGGTATATATAATAAATAATAGGGCTTCCCCAATATAGTAACTTAATTTATGTTCCTTAACAGCAACCCTATTTTCCCCGGACCGCCCGTCCTGACAGCAGCGAAGGTGAAGCTAGCTGAGCCATGCCTAGGTAAGCAGGTTTGTCCAATTTTGCTAGAGTGTTAAAAAGAGTTTAAAGGTAACCCTAAACCCTTATAATTCCTGTAGCTCCCATTTTCTTGTCCATTATCCCTATAGACTCCCAATATAACCCCCGATACACCCCAAAGGCCTCCTCGGGCCCAAACTTGGTTCAAGGTTGCACCCTAGATCCTGCACAAATTCTGGAACCCTCAGGCGGCAGAAATAGCAAAGTTGGGTCAGTTTTCCCATGTGCAGGCTGGCAGCACAGGGCCACTTGAAGAGGGAAGGACTTCAATCAAAAAGCGAAGCAAGTCCCTCAATGTTGATTGACTAAGCCCACGAGCCCCTAAACTCTAAAACCTAAAGCGGCCTGAAGCGCATGAGAAATGAAAGCGCCCTTAACCCCTGGAACTCCTAGACACGTGAGAGAGAGAGAGAGAGAGAGAGAGAGAGAGACGTGGCCGAGGGGTAGGGAGAGAGAGATAGAGAGTAGGGAATATGATAATAACAGTATGTAAGGATCATATTGGGATTACATGGGGATTCTACTCCCTTTTACCCTACTACAAACCAGTGGAGGAGGGAGTGCGTGAAAGAGCGACGGGGCAGGGAGAGATAGGGGAGAAGAAAAGAGATCTAGGGTTTATGGCTTAGAGTTAGAGAGGCCCTAAATCCTATGCCTAAGCCCCATATAGGCCGCTTTGTATGAACCCGTGACCCCCACGACCCCGAAACCTTCAACCGCTACATCAACCGACATAAATCCTACACTCTCTAAGCCCCAAACCCCTACATGAATCCCATCTAAAGCCCAATCCCTAACACCCAATACCCCGCAACCCGCAAAATCATCAAAGGTGCCAGCCGAAAGCCAAGGCCTTAGTGTCGGTGCGACTGCGCCGGCCACGGCCGCCAGTGGCATAGTTGAGCAGCGAGGCCTCTACGTTGGCTTTGGTCCCTTACAGGCATCATAGAGGGGTTAATTCTAAAGGGATTCTGTAAGGGTTATGCAATGTCGGGATGAAGGGTTAAAAGTTTGAACTTTAGGAATTTAAGGTTTGAAGTTCTGGGGTTCGAGCGCTTGTAGGGCTTGAAGTTTAGGCTGTAAGGGTTAGGGATCTACGAGCTCTAGAGCGTTTAGTGGTTCAGGGCTCAGGGTGCCTGGGTTGCAACCAAGGGCCTCCCAAACTGAGTATCCATAGTCTGGGGTTTAGGGTTTAGGGGTTTAGGGTTTAGGGTACGGTGGAGGACCTTCGACGGCTTAGCATCTATATCCAGACTTACCGCGAATATGTAACTTGTTGGACGCGTTGAGGGAAACCTACTTTCTAGATCCTCCCAGGGGCCTGGCTTGATGACTTGCCGTCTACCACTGAAAGCCTGGGGCTTTGGTTGCAGGGCTTCTGCCGCTTCAACGCTTGTGGCTTCGGATTCCGTATTGGGAATGAAAAAGGCATACCTACTCCCAAATACCCAGAATGTTTGCCTGTATACCCACTATCTTGAGGTTGAAGGATATTTTTGTGGCTACTTTGGATATCTAGGTATTCCTAAATTGGGCCTACGTACCTAGAAGGGAAATATTCAATGCTAGCTGAACCCAAAATTCTCAATCGTGTTATCATGCCGTTACTATGCCCCCCCCCCATTCCCCATTATACGGGCCCAACAATAGGCATTATTGGGAATTGAGGACTTACCGGGCCTTATGGTGTGAATGAATTAGAGATGGCCATTTCCATTTTTGTCACCGCGCCCCCACCCCTAGGACATATCATAGACCCAAACCCAAACCCTTACACACAAACCCACAACACTCCCACTAGAAACACCGCCCGGCCTTTTCTATGCCATATCATAGACCCACCCAAGACCCTTACGCAAAAACCCACATCGGGCCCAAACCCTAAAGACTAAATCCTCAACCACGCGACCCGCCCTGGGCCACCCTGGTTTATAGGAGTATACGGGAATCCCAAAGGGTTCAGCGCCTAAGGTCCAAGCTAAGTCCCAAGGGGTTATGTTGTTTGGCAACCTGCAGGCATTGAACTAGCTGCTGGCGGCTCCAACGACGATGATCTACTGTTTGGTTTCAACATATACCTAAAAGCTTGTGTCATGTTTATCTCTTCTGTCGTTTAGTAGTGCTTAAACATCTCTGTTCCGCTGTCAAATATCCACCCTATACCTTCAAAACTGGGAACCTTCTGATACTCCATTTTCCGCTCTTTTGAATACATTCGGATATTACTTCGACGTCACATCCTGTAGTGTCTAAAAAGGGGTTATACGGCAAATGCTCTATAATGCCGACGGCGCTGTGCATATTCTTAACATAAATATCGTCATCAGATGCTCTCCTTTTCTTTAGACAGTCTTTCTATATGTCAAGTTGAATGTTTACGCACTAATATAAGATACAAAAATGAGTTCCTGCCATTTCACTTATTGCTTCTTTCGCTGCTCCCTTACTTACTTCTTGGTCTTGTACTGCTGCTATAGCGGCATCCACACCTGCTGAACCTGCACCTGCGGAGAACTGCCTAAGCATTCCTCGGCCACCTCACCTTTCTATCCGTCTCCACTCTCTACTTCTACTTGATTTTAACTGACTTTCAACCTTGATTTGCCAAGTATCACTTGAACCATCGCCTACCAAATCCTGAGCCACTGACAACAAATCGTCTTTTAGTTCTTACTTTTGTCATCAGTCAATCCTTCAATCCTCTCATTATGTTCATCTGCAAGTTCAAGTCAGTATAATTCAACCTCTCATTTTGTCTCATTGCTTCTATGTTGTTCCCGATCTACGAAAAGTTTTGACATGGTCTAGCAATATCTTCTGCTGAGACTAACTCATTAGCAATGAAAAGTCTAGGTGTAATAGGTACTTAGTAATACCCAGACCCCCTAAAGGATCCAAGAATGGAATCCCCTAATAATTCCTCAGTTTCCCCAATGTAGTAATGGGTTCATATTGGGGGGGTTCCATTTTTTTGAATCCTTTCGGAGGTCTGGGTAAATCCTAACCCTAAACCCTAAACCCTAAACCCTAAAAACCATTAAACTCCTGCACTCTCTGCCCAACGCTCCGCTGGCCTTCAGTGCCCTGTAGCCAGGAAACCAACCCCGACAAAGCACAGCCTCATAGTTAGGACCAACTACAGGGTTTAGGGTTTTAGGGTTTTAGGGTTTAGGGTTCAGGGTTTAGGGTTTAAGGGTCTAGGGCTTAGGGTTTTTAATGGCGAGACTTTATATATAGAGGATATATAGAGGAGGTCCCTACATGGTAACTCCCCTCCTGTAAGTGCCTTAGACATAGGAGTTTCTGCGCTGCAGTTTAGGGGTTTAGGATAGCATGGGGTGCCCTGCTTTACAGAGGTTACAAGTAGTAAGGGTTCCCCAAGGCAGGGATGCTGTTGTCAAAGCTCCCTGTATTGAGTAAGATATAGGTCAGACATATGATGTCTAGTGTGCCCTGTGAAAAACTAGAGAAAAGCTCTTTTGGGGGTAATGACGTTTCGCGCAATGAGGAAGGGTGCCTCCTGTAGTTGCGACTGTAATGGTAATTAGTATTGAATAGGGGCCTTGGGAACTTTAGCCCTTTTAGTGTAGAATCTGTTCCTACTCGCAAGAAGAATGATGTAGGAAACAAGGACTTCCCTCCCCTCCCCGACGCAACCAAGCCACCCGACAGATCAGCAATTGTTTGAACTCCTAATATCCGCCTTTATAACCGTTTAACCCCTAAAGTACTCCCTATATAATCACCTATTTAGCCACCCTTTAATGAGTTTAGACTACAGCTCATATGCATGGAACTTAGGTAAGCCATGAAGCCCCGCAAACGTCCGAAGGGCAACCGCTCTCCAGCCGTGCGGAGTAATTCAATGGGAACATTCCTCACTTTGCTGGACTGCTGTTAAGGAACTTAATTTAAATTAGTATAACAAGGAAACCCTACTGTGTATTATTTACTGTATACCCAAAGTATAATTGTAGTAACTTAATTTGAATTCCTTGACGGTGACCCAGTTTGTGGGCTATAGTGTCCACAGGGTTTGGGGGGCTTTCTGGATCAGGAGCTACAGTCCCTAAAGAAGCCCTAAAATCCGCCTCAAACCCAAAATCCATAACTCAAAACCCATTCCTCCAAATCCTACACTCTACACTCCCCCAAACGAAGATGGAAGCCCAGACACCGTCCCAAACTCTAAACACTGTATATACATCTCTCATGGCTCCTTTCTGGTAGTTTGTCAAAGTCAGGCCCCTGTGTGCATCCTAAACCCTAAACCCTAAGCCCTAAACCCTGAGCCCTAAACCCGCAACCCTAAGCCCTAAACCCTAAACCCTAGGCCCTAAACCCTAGACCCTAAACCCAATATGGCCCGTCCTATTCAAACTCCTCCAGACACGGCCATATCTTTGATCACCCCCCGGAACCCTTATAGTCCGGGATCATGCCGCCGTAGGTGCTGGAGTCTTCATATGAGTAGTGTTTTTTGAGTGGTTGAACCTAGTAAGATTGTATTCCTTATATAAAATATTATACCCCCAAGGGAGGATACAATCTTACTCTATATTGCGTACCATAGTATCCCCAAACGAAATACTACTCATATGTATCGGCCGCAGCACCTTCTTGCTCACCGTACTGCTCATCGTTCAGTGCTTCAGCAGCGTTGTCTGTGGGTCCTGGTGCTGTAGTGATTTGATCCTCCCCCTAAACCCTAAACCCTAAACCCCTAAACCCTAAACCCCTAAACCCTAAACCCTAAACCCCTAAACCCCTAAACCCCTAAACCCAGTAGAACTGCACTCTCCGCGTCGTGCCAAGGCTTTGCTCTCTTACGGAGTCCAACTCCGACGGCATGTGCAGCCATCTGCCCACATGCTGGGCTCACTTGACCCTAAGGGTCCATGTACCCAATATTTAGGTACTTGGGAAATTGGTGATAGTAATTATAGTATAGGTTTTGGGTAAGTATATGATTATTGGGTACTTGGACCCTTAGGGTGATACTGCTGCACTTGCAAAGGGCTAGCAGTGTTCGGGGGGGATATTCCCAGTAAAACAAAATCTTAGGTTGATTGTTGGTTTAGTGTTTTGATTGTTGATTTAATTTAATAAGCAATGAAAATCACCACCTTACATGCCTAGTTACATGCGTAATGTTGGACCCTCTTTAATAATGGCCCCCCCCCCTCCCCCCCTAACATTAGGGCCC
>CAJNIZ010036892.1:0-44637 GCA_905231905.1 Symbiodinium pilosum | reverse complement strand
GACCTACATGATTAGTTGCAGTGCTCATTCGAGATGTAATCTAAACTCCTGAATACTACCCCTCTTGAGAACCCTGTAAGAAAAATCTCCAATTTAATCTCCGCTATAACCCCCCTAAGAAGTTTAGACTATAGCTCATTTCAAGGCAAGGTGGTCTTCTTGTTCGGGGGGAAGCGAAGACTGAGAGCATGGATCCCTGTAGTTGGCAACCCCCCGATATGGTAGTTTCCCAAAACTAGGGTACCTCAATATAAGCCCCAATAGACTTTAAGTCCTTTCTCAGGGAGCCCCAAACTGATTCACCCCCAATTTTGGGAAACCTCATATGACCCCGAAGCCCTTTCGGGGCTCTAGAATCTAGAGTCATGGAGGATTTAAGATCACCCAGCAACTCTAGGTCCCGAAAGGGGTTCTCATTAAATTACACTGTCCCATATCTCATAACATGAAAAGATTCAAAGAATCCTTGACTGAGGCCAGAAGTCCTTCGCCGGCAAACTCAGGTCTGCACTCTAAACTCTAAGCTCATGATATGGGGGACATATAATTCCAGGAACCCGCCAAACTTTTAGAAGTGCGAGAAGCCACCATCAAAATAAGCCCTATAAACACTGAAGCCCAATGGCCAGCCCTAAACCCTCAATCCTAAACCCTAAGCCCTAAACCTTAAACCCTAAACCCTAAGCCCTGAACCCTAAACCCCAAACCCTAATCCCTAAACCCTAAACCGCAACCTTCACTTCTCTCACGGCCTCTCCGTCGCAGACGCCCACACCAGGAGCTTTGTCCAGCACGTGACCTGCGAGGTATGGGTCATGCATCTGAGGGTTTAGGGTTTAGGGGTTTAGGGTTTTAGGTTTAGGGTTTAGGGGTTCAGGTTAAGGGTTTAGGGTTTAGGGTTTTGGGTTTTGGGGTTCGGGTTAAGGTTTAGGGCCTCCATAGGTAGCCAAAATTCTGATGGACTGCGTAGTGAACGATGTGACTTTCAAGCTTGGAACACGTTTGAATAGTTAGATGGGGACCTCTGGCGGTTGTTTATTATGCTATATCCCAAAAAAAGGAGGATATAATCGTACTCTATATTGGGTACCGCAGTATGCCCCCAAATAGAATGCTACTCATTTGGCCCAAGGTGCGATCTGCACCTTGCAGCGGTAGCGAATCGCGACTGCAGCCGCGCTGGCGCAAGAGGACAGCCAGCGCAGACCTCCCCCGGCCGTTCAGGTTTTACTTGAACGGGCTGGCTTTTGTTGGTATTTAAGGTTTTGTTGGGCATCTTGGGCTGTAACCTAACTTGACTCGACTGAAGCTACGCATGAACCTCTAAGTGAGTAGTGTTTTTTTTGGCGGTTAAGCCCAGTAAGACTATATTCCTTATATAAAAATACCATACCCCAAAAGGAAGATATAATCTTACTCTATATTGGGTACCATGATATCCCCCAATTAAAGCCTACTCGAGTAGGGTGTGGGCCTCCCCGCATCTGATCCTGAAATTAGGGTTTAGATTGGGTACTGCCCCCACTCAGTAACAGTTGGCTAATAAATATAATATGGGTATATATAGCCTTTAATAGGACCCCTAACATAGACTGTTATTGGGTGGGGGGCAGTACCCAAGGTTTAGGGCTGAGGGCTCCGCAGCTCAGAGGCTTTGAAGATTCAAGGCTTGAAGTCATCAGGGTTGGGGTTTAGGGTTCAGGGTTTAGGGTTTTTGGGGTTCAGAAATTGAAATTGCTTGAACAAGCCCATGCTATGTTCTCGAATTTGCCACAACAAGCTCTATCTCATCCTTGGTAGGGACTCTGATGACCCCCTGAATGTCCCCACACTTGCTTGGACCTCTGGCAGCATTGTTCAAAGCGCTTCCAAATCCAAGCACTCAATCCCCTAAAGCTACACCCTGCGTCCTAAACTTTAAACCCTACCACCCCAAAACCCTACTATACGTGAAGCCCTAAACCTTGAACCCCAAGGCTCCCCCAGGTCTGTTGATATGGAGGCCTCTGCAGCCCAACCACACGTTTTAGCATTTACGGTAAAAGGTTCAGGGTTCCGTAGTCTAAGTTAAGCTTGATAAGTCCTACGCCCTGAACCCTAAACCTACGCCCTAATCTTCTGTCTAGAATACTTACGACAAGGTTCCATATAACGTAATCTGACCATGCATCACCTTGCAGACAAACCCCACGCCTGCCAAAAGTGTCCAACTACCCAAATGAGTAGTGTTTGTTTTGGTGGTTGAACCTAGTAAGATCATATTCCTTATATAAAATACTACACCCCACAGGAGGATAGAATCTTACTCTATATTGGGTACCATAGTAACCCCAAATAAGATACTACTCAAATGATAGAGGGTTCGAGGTCCCAGATAGTAGACATAGTACTTGCTTGATTACTAAAAATCGTGCATGACCTCCGTTCACTGCAGTACCAAAATTCCTACGATGCACGGTACTTGTGTCACACAGGGTTTTTGGTATCCAGCCCGTCGGCTATTTGGGTACTTGGTACTTGGAGCCTGTCGAATGCCATGGGTTTCAATAGGCTTTGGGGCGCAAACCTTCAAACCCGGCCTACGAACTAAGCACTCAAGCGCGAAGCATCAACAAACCCTAAACCCTAAATCCTGCACCCTAAATAAGAGGCGTTTGGTAAGCTCAACCTTCCCCTCAGGATTTCTGTATTGTTTTCAATGAAATTGCGGTAGGAATCTATATCGACCAAAATCAGCTCAAAAACTGGAAATCCAGGAATCCAGGATTTGGATAATATTCCCGATTTAACACTAAACAATCTGCACCAGGCCTGAAAAAGGGGGTCGTAGGGGTGAGCGTTTATATGTAACCCTACTCCACGCGTTAACCCAACACAACCCCTAAAACCCTTACTCGAAAGGGCCCCCAAATTTGATCCCTGCGAATCACATCGCACCACGCACTGGGTTGAATGCATCGCGCAGGCTCGCACAACACAAAGCACAAGTACAGTCATTGGGTCAAGGCCCTAGGTTTGAGGATTTTGAGGTGTAGGGTTTGGGGTTGGATGACAAACCCACCTGCTTCACCTGCTTCAGGATTCGGGGCTGCAGCTAGAAACAGCGGCAAATTGCGAGCAAGGAGTATTGCATGCGTTGATGCTGGGACGCTTAGGGTGAGGAGCCTCTCAAGGTCGTACTACAGGGCATGTCGAACAATGTCCATACCTTACGGACTTCT
The DNA here is from genome assembly GCA_905231905.1 of Symbiodinium pilosum. Lineage (NCBI taxonomy): Eukaryota > Dinophyceae > Suessiales > Symbiodiniaceae > Symbiodinium > Symbiodinium pilosum. The sequence goes on along the minus strand of CAJNIZ010036892.1, from coordinate 41,416 downwards.
GCCTTGGAAACCTGTGTGTGTGGGTGGGGTGCAAAGCGGTTTACCATAATCAGAACAACTTATAACGACAACAACAATACAAATGCTAGTAGTAATCCTGATCGTAATACTGCTCCGACTACTAGTAATAGTACAAATATTAATACACATACTAATAGCAAGAGTAAGAAATACTAATAGCAATAATAATTGTAATCTGGGTTGTGCTCAAAATTATGGATCCCTTTTGGCTGTAGATTAGATTACGGAACCTAATATTTACGAGAACCAGAATGGGACCATAATTTTGGGAACTACCCTACGTGGTACTTGGGACCCCTTCTAAGGGCTAACCCTTTAGGTACTACAATAGGAGTATAAGGGAATCCCAAGGGGTTAAGGGTATAAGGTCCAAGCTAAGTCCCAAGCAGTACCGATATACAATCAAGGGTTTTCAGAATAATTTAGGTACTATTCCCTATCTAGACCACCATTTAGAGTGAGGTCTGATGAGGTCGCTTCAACTTGCCTAGTACAATACTCACAAGTCGAGGAACCGGGGTGGCGCTCCGGTTTCTTGACCAGCGTTAGGGTTTAGCTCCCCTATGGTTTTGGAGATTCCTGGGCTCTTTAGCTCCCCTTACTATATTGATATAGACTATCCCTAGCTCCTTAGCTCCCCCTAAGGATATGGGTAGGTTAGGGTTTAGGGTTCGGGTTTTTGGGTTTAGGGTTTCTTGATACCTAGCTCAGCCTTAGCTGGCCTCTAGAGCCCTTTGAAAAACATATATAAGGTATGCAGGGTCCTTATGAAACCAAGAAAGGAGAATAGATAAATACTCCAAAGGGTCGCACAGCTAACTTAACTGTAACACATTAGCGTTACGTGTTATGGTCTAGGGTTTGGGTAGGGTGACTGCAATACAATGACAGCAGGGAAAATTTAAATGGCACCCCCCTTAAGCTCCAACTCAACAAGAAACTTCTGGCTTTCTCATAAGCTGCAAGCCACTTGCTTTTGGCAAGGCGGACAGAACTTCCAGCAAAGGATTAAACATATGAAGCACGTTGTGGGGTGCAGCACGTCCTACACGAGTGAGGGCATGCTGTATGCCTTACCTGCTAGACGTCTGCAAAAAAAGCATTGCTACGGGAGCAGCAGATCTCTCACAGCACTGCTGTTTCCACCGAACGAACCATCACCCCAGGTCACAACGGATCCATCAGCAAGGATGGCTGCAAAAGCACCCTGACTGGCTTGAATCTGCTGCACATGCTTCAGTTGATCTTGTACAGTGCTGCTGTTGCCACCGAAGCGAGCATCACCCCAAGTCACCACGGATCCATCTGCAAGGATGGCTGCAAAAGCGCGCTTACTGGCTTGAATCTGCTGCACATTCTTCAGCTGATCTTGCACAGCCCTGCTGCTGCCACCTGAATCAGCATCACCCCAAGTCAGCACGGATCCGTCTGCAAGGATGGCTGCAAAAGCGACGGAATTAGCTTGAATCTGCTGCACGCTCTTCAACTGATCTTGCACCGCACTGCAGTCGCCACCGCATTCAGCATCGCCCCAAGTCACCACGGATCCATCTGCAAGGATGGCTGCAAAAGCGCGCTTACTGACTTGAATCTGCTGCACATTCCTCAGCTGATCTCGCACGGCACTGCTGTCGCCCCCGTAGTCAACATATCCCCAGGTCAACACCGATCCATCGCCAAGGACCACAGCAAATGCTGCACACTGAGATGCTCTAGTAGCCCTGAAGTAGATAGAATATGGATTTGGGTAATTCATATATTGGGGTAATATAGGGATAATGGAAAAGAAAATGGAAGCTACTATAGTATATGTAGTAGCCCGTATCGTGACGGCCTGCATTTGTAGGCTTGATAAATCGCCACTGCACAACTCACAGTCTCTGAGTGTCATTGAATCATTCAGCACTGATCCGCTAGGGTGGACAAGGCTACCCTTTCCGACTGACAAGGCCATTTGCGCGCGTCGCCTGAATAAAGCAACATCAACATCCAGTTCAGTCTCACTCGCAACGGTCCTTCCACTCAGCAGGCTCACATGGAGTGTGATTGGCATGAACCTGCTCTGGCACTTTGTGGGTTTAGGGTTTAGGGTTGAGGGTTTCTAGAAATGGCTCAAGTGTCTACTTGGGGGGTCAAGTAACTTAGCTTGTAGGAATTCGTTCGAGCTGTATAATGGGTAGATAAGGCTTATGTAAGATCCTCTCTTGGGAGCTCCCCTCCTGTAAGTGCCATAGACTCAACCCTCAACTTTAGGGGTTAGGGTTCTTCAGACTAGGGGGTTAGGGCCGGTTAGGGTTTCGAGATTAGGGCCTCTGCGATACAAGGTACAATTCGGCCAGAGGTTCAACAAGAGCACCTTAGACATAATCTCATAAATAAGCAGTGCCTGAAACCTTAAGCCCAGAGCCTCTCTGCCCTAAACCCTCCACACACACACACACACTCAAGCTTGAACCCTAGACCCTATACCCCTAAACATAAGCCCCACAACATCATTCTGAAGGCTCCTTTACCGCCTCGTGGACCAAGAACGACAGCTGCCAGAAACAAGGCGTTCCGCGTGCAGCTTACGGTGTAGGGCTTACGGGTGGAGGGCCGGGGTGAAAAGCATCCGCGTGTTATGGTTGTTGTTCAAGAACTGACTCAAAACTATGCTTCCTCAAGATGGAAATGGAAAAGCCGCATTAGGGCAAGTGTAGGAATCAAATCAAGTAAGGAGCCTCATATACAGGAAGCCCGAACGCGACTCCATATGAGGGCTCCCGCATTAGAAGGCCACATAGGACCCTAGGAGCATTGGAAAGGCCTTTGGAAATCCTTACTTACGGGTGCCCCGTATATGCGGCCCCTGACGTATAATCCTAAACCCTGAACCCTGTCAAGCTCCAAGCCATTAAGCCATAAGCTTTAAATCCCTAAATCCAAACACCTAACCCTGTAGACGATTTAGCAGCTCACCACGACAGCCCTGCCTAAACCTCCTGGCCAGAGCATTGGCCATCTGGCACATGAAGGCAATACCCACAAGATCCTGGAGTTTGGCGTTTTGGCTTCAAACTTGGGGGTGGGGATTTGGGGTTTAGGGTTTCGAGGGCTTTGCGTTTTAAGGGGTTACCTGGACTTTGAGCTCAGGTCAAACAGTGGCCCAACCACCCAAACGAAAGAAACAAAAAAAAAGTTTGGCCAAGGAGGTTGGCAGTTTAGAGTTCAAGGCTGCGTGAGGGTCTGAACGTGTTGCGGGTTTGGGGTTATCTGTTGATGTTATGATTTAGCGTCGGGGAATCATACCCTTCACCCTCAACTTACAACCCCACCAATAACTACCCAGAAGCCTCCAAGCCAGACCTAATGTAGACCTGACGTCTTTGTGAGGGCGTAGTAGGAGGATTTCTATCATAATCCCTGTTAAGGGGAGGGCGGTTATCCCCAAACCCTACAACCCTGAACCCTAAACCCTTTAAGTTGACACCCTTACCCTAAACCCCAAACCCTATACCCTAAACCCTAAACGTCCTGGCCGCAGCTGGTCCAAAAGGCGAACGAAGAGTGGGGCAGGTCTGGTAGCCTCCGAGCCACCTCCTCCTCGCAGTTGAGGAGGCTTACCCTAAGGGTCCATGTACCCAATATTTAGGTACTTGGGATATTGGTAATAGTAATTATAATATAGGTTTTGGGTAAGTACATGATTATTGGGTACTTGGACCCTTTGGCTTAAGGCTTCAGAGTTTAGGGTGAAAGGTTAAGGATATAAGTTTAGACCCTAAACCCAATACCCTAGATAACCTCCTTTAATAAGGAGTTTTCACTGTCGAATTTTGCGGGTTCATGCGTGCTCGCAGCTTGAGCGTCTTGACGCCTGCTCCTATTTTCTCCACGGCTTCCGGGCAAGCTCCACGTATTTGCGCAGGGGGCCAATGGTTACGAGGTTGAGCTGAGGTAGCGGGGTGGTCTTCCTTCTATCCGATTAAATTTCTTGTTGGCTACCTCTGTCCAAAAAAGAAACTGCCTTCCCTGTCTGCGCCATTAGGCTAAAATGCCATCCTGAAACGAGCTGCAGAAGACAGCATTATGCAAGGGGTCCGTCGACTTTGTGAAGAAAACGTCCTGAATCCTTATATCTTGCAAGCAGTTGAACTGTGCTGATGGCAGTTGAGGCTAATTGGCCTGTCTCCAAACTGATTGGGAACCCGGGAACAAAAGGCAGCCTCGATGCCAACCACCACTCTCAAGAACCACTAACCCTGAGCGTCCATGTACCCAATATTTAGGTACTTGGGATATGGGTAATGGTAATTATAGTATAGGNNGGGTACTTGGACCTTTAGGGTAAGAATACGTGTCAATCTTATGTAGTTGCGGAGTGGTCAGAGGGAAAGCATGAAGTCCATAAATGAGCGCCGGGCGGAAGGAGGATTGGAGGATGCGGTTTGCGGTGAGGGAGCTGTTTCAGACCAGACTCAATTTTCTGCACGATGTCTCCGCTAAGCTAGCTCTGTGATAGAATGCTGCTTCGAAAGGGCTCAGTCCTGAGGGCTTCGGGTTTGCAGTAGCACCTTCATGCGAGAATACATAGCATGGTTACTAATAATTCTAGATTTCGTTGCGTGGAAGAGGTTGCTGTTGAGCGCCGATGTTTAATGTCCACGTCAGCTATTGCTATGTCCCTTGGAGTTGGCAAATTTCGTTGCTAGCCTCCTCGTGCTGCTCCTTGGCGCCATCCAGCTCGCGGCATGCAGCAAGCGCGCCTGCTGTACCTTGGAACTCGCCATCCTCACCATGGACTCCTGGCATAAGCGTGTTCAGCTTAGAATGGCTCCCTCAATTTCGCCAACTCTTCTTTTGCGCAGGCTGAAAGCTCGGCCTGGGCGATCTTGTTGCATCCGCCCTGCACCGCCTGCACCGAGTCGCCGAGTCGCCAGCATGCTCATCCATGTTTCAAGCTCAAGGGTTCCTTTCAGGATTTGGCAGCTTCTTTAACGGCACCACCAACTGAGGAGAAAAGACTGTCTGTAGGGTTCCGGCCCTGCAGGGTTTAGCGTGAAGAGTTTAGGGGCTAGGCTTTAGGGTCTGGGGTTCACCCTAAGGGTCCAAGTACCCAATAATCATATACTTACCCAAAACCTAAACTATAATTACTATTCCCCATATCCCAAGTACCTAAATATTGGGTACATGGACCCTCAGGGTCAGAGTTTGGGATTCAGGGCTTCGGCTTCGGGATTTAGGGTTCGAGGTTTAGGGTTTAGGGTTTAGGGTTTGAAGATTTAAGCACGTAAGATGGCTTTTCTTGTGGAACAGCTATTAGCAAAGAGGATGTATTACAATCTGTTGGGGACTTCTTATACCAGCGCATACTTACCCGTAAACTCATATAGTATCCCTATAATATCCTATATAACCCTAAACTCTAAAGTATCCCTACAAGATCCCTATATAACCCTATAACCCTCCACCCTACACCCCCCATTCTCGAAATTGGGGATTGCTGTTATGGGTTGTGTGGAAAAGGCGGAACTCAAGTTTGAGAGGTTCAACACCAGGATAGTGTTTTAGGCTTTAGGGTTGAGGGTCCCGGGTTTAGGGTTCAGGGTTTTAGGGTTTAGGGAATGGGGAGGAACAGGAGCTTGCAAAATCTACCCCCCCACCTCCAAAAACCCTAAATCCTAAACCTAAATCCTAAACCTTAAACACTAAACCTTAAACCCCTAACCCTTAGCCCGGGAAACCTGAAGAGATTCCCAAGATGATTCCTGTAGGGCCAACCAATCTCTGGGCGAAATGGCAGCGGCTTCTGCGCCTGGTGGGTGACTTAGGATTTATTTAGAGGTCATATGGGGGTTTCCCAAAATTAGGGGTACCTTCTGAGGGGGGGTCCCAATAATGAGGATTATAGTATTTTGGGGTCTATATTGGGGTCCCATTCTTTTGGGAAACTACCATATAGGGTAATATAGGGATACTGGAAGAAGAAAATAGAAACTACTATAGTATATTGGGGTTATATAAGGAATAATGGAAAATAAGATGGAAACTACTAGGGTTTTGGGCCTAGGGTGTGCTTTCAGAGTCAGGGGGGCTTAGTAACACTTTGGTAGCCCCTATAATCCATATAGCAACCCTAGGTATCCCAATTATTAACCTACGAACTAGATACCCTTGACCCTCCAAGTCGGGCTTAGGGTGTGGGTCTGAGACTTAGGGTAGGGATTGCGATGTTACCCAGGGATTAGGGTTTAGGCTTTAAGTTCTGGAAGGTGAGAAGGTTTGGGGTGTGGAGGTTACGGTCTTGAAGTTGAAAAAATTAGCCGGTGGAAATTGGGATCTTGAAAATGAAAAGGTTTGGGGCTGAGGCCTTCGGCTGTACGACTGAGAGTTTAAGGTCTTGAAGGAGAAAAGGGCTATGTTGTAGGGTTGGGATCTAGGAAGTAGGGTCTAGGGCTTTGGAAAAATGTTGTTCATTCGTGGCGGCTCTTTTCTTGGGGTTGAAGCACTAAGGGCTGAGGATATGATGGTTAGAAGGTTGAGGCTGCAGGTCTGAGATGTAATGCGCAGGGCTGCAGGCACGAGGCTTGGGTTGCGGGTTTGGTGTTCAAATTTCTGAGTATATAGTCACCCTTAAGTAGATAGAATATGGGGTATGTGGGGATCTCATTATAATACACCCAAGGCCAAATTCTATCTAGTTAAGGGGGATTATAGGTTCAGGTGTTCAGGCTGCAGGTGCTGGGTATGGCCAATGCGCCTGGTATGAGTGGCACATCAATGAAGACTGTTTTAACAGGGACCTAGCCTGGAACTCCAAAAAGGGAAGTTTCGGCTTTTCTGGCTGAGAGTTCGTTCGGTAGCCTTTACAAAGTCGTCAGCATTGCGCGCCTCGTTCGAAAATTCCGTTCCGACAGCCACATCTGTGACTTTCGGTACCGTCGTCTCCTTGACCCATTCAGCGCTGATTTGAGCCGCTGTCTTAGGAGTCGCCATGGTAGTCGAATTGATTGAAGGTTTGAGACAAGTGCTCGAGATCCCACAAATCGCTTGAGCCGTAGCCCAAAATGAAAGACTAGTCTCGATGCCCTTCTCCTTTATTACTGCCATTAGTACAAGTCTGAGAAACATTTAAGCTCCAAACCCTACATCAAGCAGCTAAATCTCAAATAGTAGTATGGCCCTACTCCCTAAACTGTTTGCATCGCTTTCCCTTGTTACTACGAATTCTATTAGAAGCCATTCCTATTACGAACCCAAATCCTAAACCCTCGACAGCGCGAAATTTGTATTCCATCATGGCGCTACTACTCGCACGACTGCTAGTATAAGCTTTCAGGTCTGGGGCCTGCAAAAAGAATTCATTTTACTCCTCGGCACGGGGTAGGGCTTAAGCATAAGGGTGGAGGGGGACGTGTACAGCGTAGTTTCGAACAATTTCACTTCCCAATTCAAGGCCATTTGGGTACTATTCCCTATATGAACCACAATTTAGGGTGAGGTCAGGTGAGGTTGCTTTAAATTGCCCAGTGGTCAAGGCACAGGGTTAAGGCCTAAACCCTAGGCCCTAAGCCTACATAATGAAAGGGAGCGCGAGTCTAGCTGATTTGCACGATACCCTAAGCCCGACATCCTAAGTCGCTACTTTGAAACCTAGATTCCAAATCCTAACTGACAAGCATAACTCCTAACTGGCTACTTCAAAGCCCTAATCATAACTGGCTGTATATTTCAAACCCTGAATCCTAGCTGGCTATTGAATACATGTTTGGAACTGAATGGAAGTTCCGTGGCAGCGGAGTAGGCGAAGAGAGTTGAAATCTCTGCGAGGTTCGCAGAAGAATCTCTTCAGAATCTTTACAAAGACTCCTACAAGGTACCAACGTATTCTTGGGTACCTGGGTAGATACCTCAAACACGTCCCCCGGTGGCCTGGAAGCCCTTTATCCAAAATCCGGGGGTACAACCACGGGGTCCAATCCCAAATCTCTATGTGTGGCCTGACTCTGAAGCCTCAAAAGCACGTGCACATAGATAGATAGATTGATTGATTGATGGATGGATAGATGGATAGATAGATAGATAGATGGATAGATATATATATAACTATACATTAAATGCATATACATGTCTCGCTGTAGTGCCGGGAATCATCACGTTGGTCCGCGCTTATGCCCTTGCGGGCTGCATATCCCATTCTTCGAATTTCCAGCCCTTGTCGAAAACCTTTTTGTTACTGCTAGTAGGGTACATAACATATGGTAGTTTCCCAAAATCGGGGGACCCCACTAGAGACCCCAATATACTACAGTCCTTATTATGGGGACCACCATAATGGTACCCCCTAATTTTTGAGAAGCCCCCCCACGAACCCCCAGTAAGTTACGCGCATCCGCAGGGATTCCGGAGGCCTCGCCCAGAACCTGGCAAGTCGATTCAACGTATGAAGCATTTTGCTGCTTTGTAAGCACCAAAGCCTGGTCATCCCGACCCCCAACCTCCAAATCCTTGAACCTCAAACCCAAACCCAAATACCCCAACCCCTACACCCTAAACCCTAAAACTCTAAACCCTGACTCCTAAACCCTCAAACCCTGAAACCCTCAATCCCTAAACCCTCAAACCCTTGACCCCAACTCTGAACCCCAAAGCCCAAACCCCCCCAAACCCCTTGAGGTTGGTGGCCTGTAGCCAACCGGAGTAACTCCTGGCGGGAGCAGAGCTTAGGGTTTAGGGTTTAGGGTTCAAAGGGTTTGGGGGGCTTAGGGGTTTAGGGTTTACGGTTTAGGGCTTCTCGCTTGAGATTTCTGGTTTGGGGTCTGCAGTGTTTGGGATTTATGGGCTATAGGGGCTATGGTTTGGGGCTTAGGGTTTAAGGATTAGAGATGTTGTGGTTTTGGCAATAGGGTTTAGGGTTTGAGGTTTTACGGCAGAGGGGGAGGGTTGAGGTTTAGAGAGTGCTAGGGGGTTCATGGTCGGCTTCAGGTTAAGAGTTGCTGTTCAGTACTTTTGGTGCAGGACATTCATCGCTGAGCGTTTTCCGAAGGATCCTTACCGGGACACATGTGAACCTTTATATTAAAGCAACCCTAAACCCTGTACCATGTGTGACCAATCAGTAAAGGGGGTCTTTCGCTACGATGGTCCTTATGTGGACCTCTGAACCCCAGCGAATTCAAGCAGCAGTTCGCACCAATAGAGGACTCCACTGTACACCGCAAAATACGAGTTCCCAAAAGGTTCTTCGGATACCCCCAAGTCCTGGCGTAAGCTTCCCTCAGACCTATGCCCTGAGCCTTTGGCTCTGAACCTTGTGCTGACGATACAGGTTGGAGTCTAACATTCGCATGCATGCCAGCTTCTGGGTGTAGGAGTTGGAGCACGCCTGTGGGAAAGGAGCTACAGTACTCGATTGCCAGGTCCAGGCGCTTTGCCAACATAACGGCAACGGCAGAAGATTCAATAATTCAATGCCGTGGAGCAGGAAAGTGCTGACTAGACCCTGAGACCGACGTAGTAAGCCTCATCCAAAGTTTAAGCCTATACCCTGAACACTCCCCCGAAACCAGCGGTGCCTCCATCTTCAGGCAGTCCAACCGTCGAAACACCTAACCAGTTTGAAGGCGTACCAGGTTCCGTCGAATACTTACGGGGATTGGCCGCAGCAGCGACATCTTGTGCACAAGTCTGGTGAACCTACATGAGCTACTGTCTAAACTCCTAGTATCCCCCCTAAAAACCCCTGTAGTAGTCCCCTATATAATCCCCTATATATCCCCCCTTCAAGACTATAGCTCACATGAAAATCAGGCGTAAGCCCTTGAAGCTCCTTGCTTTACCGGACTGTAGCCCTTACAGGACCATTGTCTGGGGCTCGTCCTAAACCCTAGGCCCTAAACCCTAAAACCTGAATCCTAAAGCCTGAAACCTAAAATCTAATCCCTAAACCATACAACCTAAACCCCAAAACCTGAATCCTAAACCCTAAAACCCAAACCCTAAACCCTAAACTCCCCTGAAAGAAGTTGTTTAGGATTTAGTGTTTTTTGGTGTAGGATTTAGGGTATAGTCTCCCTTAAGTAGATATAGGGTTTAGGGTAGAGTGCCCCTTAAGTAGACAGAATATGGAATTCCCCGGAACATAATAAGACTCCCCTATACCCCGTATCTTATCTACCTAGGCGGGCTTCTTGCTGGTCAACATGGGGTGGCAGTGTTTCTTGACATGCAAGACAGGAACCAATGGACATGTTTTGGCAACCGGTATCAAACGGACCCTATCATGTTCCAATCCAATGATTCTTATCCTAAACCCTAAGCCCTGAACCCTAAACCCTAAACCAAAACCCCAAAACCCATGTTGGGGCTTGGGGTGACCAACATCCTCAACTTTCTGAGCCTCAAAACCACCAAACCTCTGTCCAACCATGTGGAAACAAAGTCTGGGAACCTGAGCGCAAGGGCGAAGCTCATTTTAAAGCCCATACCCTCAGGTCATTCTCAAGTTAAGTGGCTAATGTCTTGGGGTGTTTAACACAGGAAGCATACTGTTTCACTCGTATAGAGCTGGAGACTGATGTTGAGAAGCTTCCCATCCCTAAACCCTAAACCATAAGGGTCCAAGTACCCAATAATCATATACTTACCCAAAACCTATACGATAATCACTATTACCAATATCCCAAGTAAATAAGCATTGGGTACATGGACCCTTAGGAAACCCTAAACCTTTTGCCCTACCACAGCTAAGGCCTCATCAGCACCAAGACCCAGAACCCTGAGTTGTTTTTTTGCAACCCCATGGGCCTTTTAGGTCTAGCATACTCAGGGTTTAGGGTTTAAGATTTAGGGTTTAGGGCGACCAAATCCCTTGAGCCTTGAGACCAACCTGGATCGCTCTATTAGCTCGGGTTTAGGGCTTAGAGGTATCCAATTTCTTTTCCATTACCCACAGAAGAGTACCAAGATTTCAAAAACCCTCCTCACTCTCCTTGGAGCCTCATCAGGGTATAAGGTCCTCCCTACAAAAGAATTCTGGGATGCCTTTGGGGCGATGATGGGTTTGTTTATGTGGTCTCCTCGGCCCCTTCAGGAGCCCTATCCTGAGACCCATCACCAACCCCAATATTCAGAAGTTGCAGCCAAATCCTCAGCAAGTCTTACAGTGTAGCCCTGCAAGCCTTTTCGAATTAGTTCCTCCAAGTCCTAGACCTTTTGACTCCCGGTCATAGACACTAAACCCTAAACCCTAAACCCTAAGCCATAGCCCTTGACTTCTCAACTTCGAACATTTAACTTCCAAGCCGTAACTCTAGACTCTGAAACCTCAAAGCCTAACCAGGTTTAGGGTTTAGGGTTTAGGGTTTAGGGCCACCCAAAAAATCCTATCGACCACTCCAGAAACCTAGTTTCAATGCAATTTCCTCTTCTTCTCCATCTGATTGCCCATCATTGGGGTTAATTATCTCCCTAACCCCAACAGAATCCCTATATAACACCTAACCCCAATATAATCCCCATATAACACCCATATAATCTCTTATAGAATGCCTTCATAAGCCCCTACAGAATCCCCATATAAGCCCCATATCGCTGCCTGTTTCACGGAAGACTGGCAAAATGCTGCGTCGCGGACGCCAAGGCGCGAGAGGGCCCAAAGCATCTTTACCACCTAGGGTTAAGGGTTTAGGGTTTAGGGGGGTTTATTCAGGGGCTTAGGCTCTAGGGTTGTCATGGGGGTTCATATGAGGATTCTTTAGGGTGTAGAAAGGGATTATATAGTGGTTATATAGGGATTATATAGCGGCTGTAAAAGGATTATATAGCGATTATATAAGGATGATATAGGGTGTATATAGGGATCTTATAATGGTTATATAGGGGTTCTATAGGTTTTATAAGATGACACAATATTGGGGTGATAGAGGGATGACATAGGGCTTGTATAGGGATTATACGAGGTTCAGGGGACACCCAAACGTTTAGGGTTTCGGGCTTATGGTGCGGTTCAAGGTAGGCAAGTTACAAAACACGAATGCTATCTATATAAGTAACTATAAGAGACTAAGGACATAACCTGCTCATAACTTGGGATTTCTCCCTACCAAGCTCTCATAGGTTCCACTATTACGCAACCTATGCTGATCCCCTTCATTGGCTCTAACTATCCTTAGGTGACGTTCATCAAGGGGACCTACAGAGGAGGTTAGTACAGCGGGGCGGGGGTAAAAGAGGAACCCATGAAGCTAGCAGTGTTTGGATTGCCGGGGCTTGCACTGGGTGTATAAGGGTTAAGGGTGTAGAGTAATTATAGAAATTAGGATTTAGTGTATCTCAGGCCCTAAACCTCAATCAACCATTTGGCCAACCCAAACGCGCGCCAGTTCCTGGAAGCAAATCCCGCACGACAGATTCCCAACTCTGAGTTTAGGCTTTAGGGCTTAGGATCAACACTGACCTCTGTTGCCCTAATTGCCGCTATGTATACACCCAGTTTCCATTTCATGTTTCATTGTCTTTTCCACTTGGTTCTCCGTTATTCGCATAATTGCCCCCTTAAAGAAATATCAACATAGGATCCCCAAATAAAGCATGCCATAAACCCTAAACCCTAAACCATTATAATTTGAAAGCCCAAACCCAAACCCTAAACCCTAAATCATTGAAATTTGAAAGCCCAAACCCTAAACCCTAAACCCTTAATTGGAAAACCCCCATTTCTCACCTCACCCGGCCGTCCAGGAGGTCGCCGCGCCACCTCTGCGAAGAGGTTGTGGAATTTGTACAGTTTAGGGTTTAGGGTTTGGGGTTTAGGGTTTAGGTTGCATGGGTAGATTAGGGTTTGGGGTTTGTGGTTTTAGTCAGGGTTAAGATGGGTTAAAGGATTATGTTGGACGTGCATTGAGGGTTTGATTTCAGGATTAGATTAGGTCTAGGCTCTCAAAGGATTGGTTTTTCGAGCACTTGGAGATGGGATTAGGTTTCCGGGTCCTCTACGTAAGTTTCAGTGTGTGTTTTTGGTTCTGAGGTTTAGGGCTTTAGCTTTGGGGACCGAGTTTAGGCCTGGTGGCTCCCTAAATGTGTGTACGGGGATCCTACGTTTGCATTTGCAGGTTTCCTAATTATCACAGGGTTAAGGGCTTTGAAAAGACTCTGGTTGAAACAAAGCAGCGTTAACAACGCGGGCATGGTATTTGAGATCCACGGCTTAGTGTTTTCAGCTTGCCCTAAGGGTCCAAGGACCCAAATAAAAAGGTTTTAGGGCCCAAATACCATGAATATTATAGTCTTTGGGCCCTAAAACCCGATTATTTGGGTCCTTGGACCCTTAGGGTTGAGGCCTCGGATTCTCAACGCGTAGCCCCATGAGATCCTTAAATCCCTCCGCGTCTGGAGGGGAGGACAAAGTGAAAGACGACATCAGAGTCTTAGGGTTTAGGGTTTAGGGGTCTGTCATGACACGACTGAAGAGCTAGGTCCAAAGACAAGTCTAAGGATCTTAATGTTGCCGATGGATGGGCTGGCTGGTTTGGTTGAATCCCTTAATTTTGCATCAACCCAATGCTTGAGTCTACTACAGAAGGCTTAGCCAGGCTTAGTCTCCAGGGGCTAGGGAGCTCTCCTCCTCCAATCCAAAACAAACATGCCAACACCAGATCCTGAACATCTCCCTGCGGTACAATTTTTAATGTGTTAGTTGATACGGGTATGGAGAGAATTCCAGTACCAGGGCGGGGCTATTCAGGGTCAAAGGATGAACGCTCTTACTGGGATTACTGGCCCAAAGATCAGGGCTCGGTTATTGGTTGCACTTCCGATGTTTTAAAAGACAAGCATTGTGGACCTGTACGAGACATTAAAGTATGCGGCGCGAGAAGTTAGTAAGGATTGCATGGAAACAGTCTTGGCAATTCTTCCAAGGTTGAACGAAGCCATGACAATCCAGTACTGCTGCCTGCCTCTAAGCAACTGCTGCTGATGACCTCCGGGTCCTGCACCAGCGTGGTGTACAAGGAAAAATGGGAAGTCATAACCAGGCTACACATGGTTCTTTTCAACAATTGGGGTACCCCTTCGTGTGCCTTCCAAACCTTATACTACCTCCAGAATCGGACCCCCAATTTTGGGAGCCCCTCACACGCCTCATCTTCAGTTTTACCCGTGGCGCTTCACGCGCCCATGTGTGGTGGTCAAAAGACATGCGTGAACCGGCCACGTAATACGAATTTCAGGACCTGAAATTATGCCCATTTATGCATAAGGCACAGTTTGCTTTGAGGTCGTGCGAGGTCCAACTTGCCCCACTTAGCCTTACACCTACACGCACAATCCCAGACCCCGTCATAACCCTGCCGTTGCTTCAGGAGGATGGCGGCCTCAATGTAGGCAGTATGCATAGGGGGTCATCTAAAGGCTAGTTCTTCCCCCAGTGTCCCGCCCCCCTAAGCACAAGTAACACAAGGCAGACCACGGGTTTAAGAGGAAACTTGCTTACAGAGAAATCCGGGAAAGCACGCAGGGGCTTTGATGGTCATCATGCTGATTAGGTTTCTTGGTTGCGTGGGCCCACCTCCAGGCCTAAAAAGGCTCAAGACCTTAGTGGTAGACACTAAAGCCTAAGGCCTCAACCCACATACTCTCAACCCGCACCCCCAACACCTCAAAACAAATCATCAAATCCTAAGCCCAAGACTCCAAACCCCACCCATGAAAGCATATTGGCTTACTGTTAAGGAACTTTGATCAAGTTACTACAATAAGGAAGTCCTATTAACGACGACATACCCACCCTAAAACCCAAATCCTAAACCCGTAAACCCTAAACCCAGTGAAAGCACAATGTCATTCCAAGCCGGTCCTCCACACCCAGCGTGGCCAGAATGTGTAGGAAGGAGACAGGGGACCTCTTCTTTCAGGGGGATTCTAAGGGCACTCAAGGAAGGATCCTTCGTCATAGGTAGATAGGATTTGGAAGAACATAGAAATCTAAGGTTGCGGTATGGGCCCTTAGGCCTTTTAGGGAGATTCTAGGTGCCCTTAACGGAACATATAAGGTATGAAGTAGGTACATGGGGATCCCCGGGATAAGGGCTCACAAGAGGGGCCCGCGGTTTCAACTTTAGATTGTGGGGGGTCCCTCTAAATCATGTGCACCTTCTGGGGTCCCCACGATCATGAATGCAATTTTCTGTAGCATGAAGACTACCCGCCTCAACTTAGAAAAACCTTCATGGGATGCTTAGGGAGCATATCCAGAATGCATAAAATGAGCAGGGTCTGGGGTGTGTGGTTCCATGCTTACGGTTTTCAGTTCAGGCTCTGCGCCGTTGGATCAGGGAAATGAACCACTAATCCCAGCTACTGCAGAGGCCTTACTAAATGGAATAGGCTTTTGGGCTTACATGCTGCTATATTACTATATTTGTACAAGGAGTTTTAGAGAATGGTGTTGGTAATTCTGCATATCGTTTTCTTGCTGGTGCTGCACGGCTTAGGGTTTCGGCCATAGGCTTTTACGGTCTCAATGGAAAGTGCGAGCGTATTGAGTTTGAGGGAGTAACTGTAAACAGGGGTTATCACCGGGATCCACTCCCCCCCTTGCCCTTAAGCAGCAGCAAGGGTCTTCATGACATCAGGGAAACCAAGGCTTTCTTTGCAATAGGCCTTGGCAGACGAGCGAAATGTTTTTTTTGAGGCTTCCTTGTTCTGCTTTAACTTGATCTGTTCCCTAAACCCTGGTCCCCAAGCCCTGAACACGGCTTTGACCTGTGGCGAAACAAACTTGTCAATATCATAACGCTACTGTTACTAATGCTTCCTCTGACTTAGACCTGGTTAGGTGTTATTGGGATCATTGGGGCTTACTAAAACTTGTGCCCATTTATGCTTTGTAGTTTGCCAAACAATTTGGGGTTTAGGGCTTCAGGATTTACTTGCTGTGGGTTAGGGAATACGGGAATACATTATATAGGGATTCTAGTACTTTGCTCCGCACTGAAAACAGTAATTCTAAGTACAGGAGGGGACGAAAGAATAACCCATGTCAGTCTGGGGTCTGCTTGAGGTACCCTACACTTTTAATCATACAAGGAACATGGGACCTTGTGTTTAGGTAGTTGCTAATTACCCTAAACCCTAAACCCAATTATGTAGGCTTCTCCTGAGGGGTTTCGAGCGAGGTCACGTAGGTGCAGGCTTTAGATTTCAGGCAATGCCCCACGAGAGTCCACCACACGCTCCAGTACTGTGCAGGTCTTTGCAAGGCTGCCTGGGTCCCCAATATGCATCACCGAATGCGAGGCGATGCCCACACTGAACCTGTAAGCAGGCCCCTGAGCACCTGAACCTAAAAGCCTGAACCCAAGCCCCTAGTCCCTTTGACATCTCGATCCCAACTGGTCAACCCCTAAACTCCTGAATCCAAAAGCTCTATATAGACATGACAACAGAGAGCTCAAATAGGGGTCCTTGTTTTAGGTTGGGGGTTGACGAACCCTCTTATTCTGAACCCGAAATCTCACACCCTGAATAGTAGCTTCCATCTCGATCTTTTCCATTGTTATACACCATCCCTCTTCGCCCAAGGAAGGCCTTGCAACACCATCGACTTCCGAGCCAATGAACAGCTCCATGGCCTTTCCAGGACTCAATGGATTTTTGGCGATAGTGTTAAGAGGATTTGATAAGGTTCAGGGGCTTCAAGGGTTTTAGGAGACCGCCTCCTCAGCTGGAGCATATTTGTCATAGGTCGATAGGATTTGGAATGGCATAGATTTAGAAATCTAAGGTTAGAAGTGTTGGCCCTTAGGTCTGTAAGGGAGATTTTAGGTGCCCTTAGGGGTACATATGGGGCATGTAGCGGGCATAAACGGATCCCAGGGTTAAGGGCCCATGCTAGGGGCCCATGGCTTCAATCTTCGAAGAAAAGGTGGGGAGATCATGAATTGCGTCTGTGTCTCATCATCGAGATGCCAAAGCATGCCAACTACTCCGGAACCAGCAGACCCTGAGCAGCTAAGCCATGTACATGTGGGAGGTTGTCAAAGTTATGGCCCTTTTGGGATCCCTATTATAATACGGCACCTAATAATTAGAGTACCCTAAAAGGGACCATAATTTTGACATCCACCCATGTGTATAACCCGGTTTAAAGGTCATTACAAGGGCGTAGGGTTTTTGGTTATCTTTAACCCTAAGGGTCCAAGTGCCCAATAATCATATACTTACCCAAAACTTGTACTATAAATACTATTACCAATATCCCAAGTACCTGAATATTGGGTACATGGACGCTTAGGGTAAGGCCTTGAGAGGAACAGTGGCCTTGCTCCAGCGCCCACACGCATCACACGCAAGTATCGAGGTGTCGCAAACGATCTCGTTTGGCTGCTCCTGGCATCGGCCACTGGGGGAATACATCATATAGGAATCCCTAGGGCTCCCAGTTACCTAAATAGAAGGCTACTGGGCTATGTAACTATAGATTATATAGAACCTAGATCCCATTATTTAGCATCGAAAAATGTTTGGTTTTGGAGCCCCGCCATCTTAAGACGGGTTATGAAAATAATGGAAAATAAGCCGGAAACTATAGTATAGCATATTGTGGCTATGGGCACAGAAAGCGCAGGGTCTTCAATTTCAGGGGGTATAGGTTATCGAGATAATCCTGTTATAGCAAATTCTGGGAACTGGAGGAATACATGATAGCCTGAGAGAAGAAGGAACCCGTAGACACACTGCAGCATACAGGATTCCTTCGTCTAGGTACGCCCGAAACAGGCGGACTGCCGATATTTTCAAACCCTAAGCCTAAATCCCTATATACTCCTACACCTTCCCGATAGAAGGTGGTAGTAGGGGAACCCATGATATATAACACATTGAAATGGAGCACTAATCTTTGGGAATGCAAGCGTCGGACTGCAAGGCCAGCAAGGGTAGGTGAAGATACAGGATTTTCTCGGAACACAGGGGCCCTTGGGGACCCTAAGGATGCATGAGCACAGGGATTACGAGGAGATTACAGCACCAGTTCCTGACCCCCTCCCTTCACACCAGTTTCTTCCTAAACTAGGCTTCTTTAGACTTAGCTACTTAGAGCTAAGTACGGGGAACCTCAGGATGGGTAATATTGGGGCGACGAAAGAGCGCCCCGAGTTATACATGTTCTCATATAGGGACACTTCGCATACGCTCCCACAGAAGGAATTTTGACTATACCCCACACAGCTCTGAAACCACAAAATTAGCATCCTCTCCCAAAGAAACATGGAAGCCCAAAAGGAGCACCACGAAAACAAATGTCCTTGATGGGCTTCCGTCTTTGTTTGGGGGAGGGGAACCCTTCATCTCCACAAGCCAATCAATATACATATAGAAAACAGAGTCCATGTTCCATCGGATTCACCATTATTAGGGTTGTATCCCCTAGACCCTTAACCCTAAACTGCGTGGAAGTTACATCCTATATGTCCCCTATATGATCCTCATATTAGCCCCTTAGGGAGGGTAACGCCGCGGAGATGGGAGAACAGACACCACAGAAATCGCTCAAGCGATGTCTTGGGACTTATGGCCACTATAATGACCATTGCTAGTGGTAGTCCTCAATAGCTAAGCCGGAAAGTTTGACACCCAAAAGCACAAGGCTCCGTGTTCAGGCTTTATGTCATTCTTAGTACCTGATCTCCTCCAAAGAGAAGAAGCTGTTATAGGGACAAGTGGCTATGCTGTCCACTCTCCAAAGCACTAGGGATCTCTACTGCGATGCAAGTGTGTTTTTGAGAAACTTCTCGCTGTGTACCAGTATCCCCTAGAGGGAGACGCAAAAGTGATCTCTAGTACATGCTCAGGGTGGTGCAAGGGAAAGTGAAGCTTCTCAAGCTGCATGCCTACATGGCCCGAAAACTACCTTCCGATAATCTCACCCTGGCCTTTAGAAAGCCTGCTGCTGCCGAGTCTTGTTTTGCGCCGGGTTGGATGCCTCGGCGGCGCCGCGTGCCCGCAAGCTATTGGAAACCGGCCTTCCGAAATATGTTACTGACTCTGATGCTCATATCGTTTCTTATAAGGTCGTTCTGTTTTGTTTTCTCTGTTTTCGGAAGGCGGTCTCCGCGTCGCGGACCCGCGGGCGGCCAAAGCTGAAAAAAGAAAGCGCAAAAATACATGGGGTAAGCACATGGCACCCGAGAGTGCTTATGTTACATTTCTTACATATATGCGTTTTAGTTATGATTAGTCTTCCGACTGCTCTACTTTATTGCCTCGCTTCTTAGAAGGTCGGCCCCGGGCTCTCTTTGGCTCCGGGTGGAAAACTTTAGCATGCCGGAAGATGGTGCGAATGTCTGGCGCCATGTGCTTACCCCATGTACGCATATAGTGGCGACGGTCCTCCAGGGCAATCGTTAGCTTCTTCTCCTTGAGAGAGTCAGCTAAACGCAGCAAATTGGTGAACTCCTTAGGGGTATCACCTTCAAACGGAACTGCGGGTTTGGCCCTGGAGTCCCGATTAAGCCACCCCAAGGACTTAGTCCGAAGGGGTGGGGCCCTAGCCGACTCGAAAACCAGCTCCCTCACTTCCTGTCCATCTGCACTGCGACGGTGCTTCAGATGGACTTCCCTCGCCCTCACCTCGTCCTGTCAGGGTTCTTTTACTTTATGTGCATGGGTTGTTTTCCTAGTCCAATGAAAAATACAAGTTATTGTATGTTGACATCAACATGCACCAATGGTGTCGTCTTACTAAGAACCCGCTCATCTTCTCCCCTTTGAAGCAAGACACCTCGTCCCTCGCCTTGAGTATTGAATACCTTTGATTATGGTAGTGCGGTATGATAATGGGATAATGGGGAGTTCCCAATACTTGGAGTTGGCACATTATGCAACGGGAACTGATCAGTCACATCCAAAAGGCCCCATGTTCCGGATGCCTGTGCTGTCTCCATTTCCCGCAGCACCTGGAAATAGGGACGGTTCGCGGAGGACCTAAGGGCGTTTGGATTAAGCAATTCCTTATCATGAATCACCTCAAACCCAAATTTCTAGACTCCCCATTAAGGTTGTATATCTACATGAAGCTGACTATTCTCGTTTAGGAAAATAGATCTGGGAAGTCTGGGGGAATCTTCTATGATAGGGGAAGAGCATGCATGGCCAGGGTTTTCAGGTTGAAAGCCATAGTTCGTGCAGCTCTACACCGGATTTTCTTTACAAGGTCCAACAAATGCTGCGAAATCATGTTAGAAGGGTGCAACATGTCTAGAAAGGCCCCAGATCTCGAAATCCTAAACCTGATCCCCGCAGCGCAACACCCCACAATCCCCCCAAAGCCCTAACCCTAAGGGTCCATGTACCCGATATTTAGGTACTTGGGACATTGGCAATAGAAATCATAGTATAGGTTTTGGGTAAGTAAATATGATTATTGGGTACTTGGACCCTTAGGGTAAGCCTCTAAACCCTTCAGGATCTGAACTCGCGAAAACCCCAGAAAGCTTAAAAGCAGGAGAAAACACGTAGTCACACAAAGCCCCAAAACTCCGACCCCTAAAGCCGTCACAAAACGCTTAAACCCTAAACCCTAAACCCTAAACCCTCAAGAATCTGAAGCGCCTGCAGAGCCCGATGCCAGGATGGCATTGCAGCGTAGATCGCGGCCGTGGTTCCGGAGACGAACACCTAAGTACATGAGCGACAGTCTAAACTCCTTAAAGCGGGTTATATATGGGGTTATGTAGGGGAGTATTATAGGGCTTATCCAGGGGGATACTGGGGGCTTCTATATATATGTATATGAAATATGTATATATGTATACGTATATGAATACATATATATATATATATTGTCCACATATATATATATACACATATAAATATATAATATATGTATTCACACCAAAATGCAATAACCCTTATGTTTGGGACTTGGACGCACCAATGTATATATGTCAGATTTGGCTGATTTTAGTGTAGAGTAGACCAAAACTGTGGGCTACTCCCTGAACCTTCGACTCTATCTAAGCCTGGAACCCTGAGCTCTATGGCAACGTTGGCGGCCTTTCGTTTTGCAAGAACCTACAATAATTCGCAAAGCGGTCATGTGGCGCCCGGGAAGTCGTGTAATAGTTCAAGGCTGAAAGGCTGGAATGGGCCAGCATGTGAGGCACTTGCTGGAAAAAAGCAACCCTAAGGGTCCAAGTACCCAATAATCATTTACTTGCCCAAAACCTGTACTATAATTAACTACTATTACCAAACCCCTGAGTACTCAATTATTGGGTACATGGACCCTTAGGGCAAGCTCAGAATCTGTACTGGTTTTCTGGCATTATCCCAATCAATCTGAATTCGAACGGCCTCCTTTGAAGGGTTCTCTGAGTGAAAGCGGGGGCAGCACAAGTCCCTTATTTAGGGTCTGGGTCTTTTTCTGAC
This sequence comes from Symbiodinium pilosum, assembly GCA_905231905.1. NCBI lineage: Eukaryota > Dinophyceae > Suessiales > Symbiodiniaceae > Symbiodinium > Symbiodinium pilosum. The sequence goes on along the minus strand of CAJNIZ010036892.1, from coordinate 19,981 downwards.
TTTTGCCATTACCATAGATGCCGGCCCGACCTCACCCTAAATGGTGGGTTATATAGGGAATAGTACCGAAATGCCCTTAAATTGGGAATCAAAATTATTCAAACTAATGGCCCACGCGAAACTTGAATCTTCTGCAGCAAAGCATCATTCTGTTGCACGTGTTGGGAGGCCATTTGACAGAGGCAGTTCAGCCCCACCTTCGTCGTTGGATGGGATCGTTTAGGGTCTTGGCCTGGCTTCGGATAAGAGTTACTGGATTTAAGGTTGGTTAGCGGATGTGTAGGGATCACACATAGAATTCAGGATTGTTGCTCCAATGATAGTGAATCCAAAGGCCAACAGAAAGGAACATGAGATGCTGAGTAACATAGGGGATATGTAAAAGGATTGTGTCGTGTAGAGGCTCGAAAAAATACCAACACGATTTTGAGGATTGTTTGAGGTATACCAGTTTCATGTGAGGAATCTCATAGTGTTGCAAGTTATTCGTAGAAACCTCTGCGTGACCCCACTTCCCATCTCATTGTGCATTTTCTTCTCGATTTGATTCTCCATTTTCCCAAAAGTGTACATGTCCCTTGTAACCCCCTTCAACGAACCAAACCCTAAACCCTAAACCCTAAACCCCTAAACCCTAAGGCAACCCTAGACCCTGAACAATAAACCCTATTTTCTAGGGCTGGCATATAGGTATAAGATTGGGTTTTCAGCATATCCCAGCAGGTTTCCTCAAACATGTTGTCCCTATCTATCTACGGTTTAGGGGTTTTAGTGTTTATGGGCTTTAGGGATTCAGGGTTTAGGTTTAAGGGATTGTCAGTACAAGGATCCGAGCCTCCTTTGGAAGCATATAAGGGCCCTAGTGTACGTACTAGATAGCCATAGCACTGGTCTAAGGGTATGAAATTGGGTTCTCGCCTATCCACTAACAGTCACTGGATAGGGGACTTTTGCGGGTATGTATCTTCTGTCTACTCGCGAGAGCCTCGGGGACCACCCTAAAAAAACGCAGTGACCACAGTTGCCACACTGCTATGCGCGCCTCAGAAGCTAGCAAACAAGCGAGAAGTTTGAGATCCCTGCAGAGGTTAACAAAAAAGTCAAACAACTAAACGTACTGGAGTGTTGTAGGGCCTAAGGGAATATAATCCCTAGATATTATATTCATCATACTCCCCTATTCCCTACCAACCCCCCTAGAAGTAAAGCATTCCACAAAAGAGTAGTGACTTACTGGGCCACATTTCCGACCTAGATTTCCGAACCCTCGAGATGGCGCCTTGTGATCCGGAAGCCTAATAAACGCCTAGTCCCTAGGGTTTAGGGTTTGGGGGCACGCTGGGCAGTAATCGTAGATAACAATCAAGAAGTAGTACTAGAGGTAAGACTGCAATGCCCAGAAATGTAATGGCAAGGGTAATCGCAATACCGATGTCTTTATCTCTTTTAGCTTGACAAAAACCCAAAGGGTAGTTTCCCAAAATAAGGGGACCCCAATATAGACCCCAATGGATTATAATCCTTATTATAGGGACCCCCAAAAAGGTACCCCTAAATTTGGGAAACCCTAAATCCTAAACCCTAAACCCTATATAACCCCTATATACCCCTATATAACCCCTATATCCCCCTTTAAAGGGTACCCCTAAATTTGACAAAACCCCAAATGCCTCCCATGCTGCAAGGCAATGATGCCCGCAAGATGTCATCCTTGGTCCAGCAACGATGCAAGGGTTTAGGGTATAGGTTTTAGGGTTTAGGGTATAGGGTTTAGGGTTTAGGGTTTAGGGTTTAAGGTTCAGGCTTTGGATTTTAGGGCTTACAACTTAGGAGGACCCCCCACCCTGTAATACTGGTATAAGAGAAATACAAGAGGACCCTAATATAATCCTTATTATCCACTATTACAGGGTGGGGGGGGTCCACCTAACTTATAAGGTTCGGGCTTTAAGCATCAGCGTCTAGGGTTTGACATCTTTCCTGATTACCGGGCAATCTAAGTTATCCCACACATGGCTACTATACCCTTACCCGGAGCAACGGCAAGCAATTACCCAAAAGCTATAGTCTAACCCCAAGGAAGGGTTCAAGGTTGGTTTCTGAAATGTCGGAACCCTGGGCCTCTTGTAGGGTTTAATTGAGGTTTGTAGTCCCCCTTAAGTAGATATAATATGGGGTGTAGGGGGATCTTCTTCTAATATACCCAAAATCATATTCTATCTACTTTAAGGGGGACTACATATCTATGAAAGGCCACGTAAAACAGCAGTCACTTGTTCCTGCCGTGAATATCGTTAAAGATCATACTTGGCTGCGGTGATGCCTATGTGTTCCACACCACCGCGACATATGTGTATCAATATATCTGTATGTACATGCGTTATGTGCATAGGTGTACAGTAGGGGCTCAATGATTACCAGTGCCATTTAAAGCCTGTTTGAAGTCCACCCTGCTACACAAATTGCACGAAAACTGGGTATCTGTTCCCATGTTATTTCTGATGGGCGATCCAGGTAACGGCCCCTAATCAGGACTCACAGAACGGGCACATGATGAAGTCCTGAGCATGAAACGCTATTCTAGGGTTTATGGTGGTACGCATTTTCGGGTTTGGGGAGTTGGGCTCTAGGATATAAGGTCTCCTCCCAACAGCAGGCGAGGCACGTTGCTGAGTAGCATACCACATCTGCCTTCAGGCCTGAACACAGTTTAAGGTTTAGGTTGGATATCGCCACCCACTCAATAACAATTCCATAGGAATTATTATTATACGAATATGACAAACCCTTATAACTTATAACTATCCCAATACAGACTGTTGCCGGGTGGGTACAGCTGCTGGGGTTTTAGAATCCCGCTTTAGGGGGTCAAGGCCCAAGTGCATTGAGGTTTGAGGGTTGAATTCTGTTTAACAATCACTTCTGGAAGCTGCGGTTTAGGTTTGAGGGTTCTGGGGATTGTGACGGGAACCCGGCCTCTTCTTTGGGGTGTCTGTTGCACCGCTTGGTTTTTTGAAACATCTCACGCGTGTTTTGGTGTTCCTACATATTACAGAGCCTAGTCCGAAAATCTGAATCTCATTCCCAGACCCCCTAAAGGATCCAAAAAAGGAACCCTCTTAAAAGAGGCTTATAGGCAGATAGAATGGAAAAGAAAATGGAAACTACTATTTAGGGTTTAGGGTTTATAGGGCTAAAGGATCCAAAAAATGGAACCCCCTAAAAATCCCCTAGTTTCCCCAATGCAGTAGTGGGTTCATATTGGGAGGTTCCATTTCTTGGATCCTTGAGGGGGTCTGGGTTATGGTCATGAAAACGATAAAGATGATCAGCACTTTTAACTATAAGCATGATTAATCACCATCCTTGCCCTTTCCGTTCCGAACCCCTGTTGCAACTCTGAACAATCTCAGGCGGATTCAACATGCATGGACGGGGCAGTCCATCAAGAGCAAGACAACTAAGGTGCAGAAGTTTTCGGAGAACAGTTGCGAAGGAGAGTCTAAGTTAGCCCTTGGTACCCTAGGCACTTCAACCCACCGGTTTTGCGCAGAAAGCTTGTGCAGCCCCGCTTGGCGAAATCCTGTCGCGACGCTTCTCCCACCGAGGCTTACCAAGCATGCTATTTGGCTTCAGGGTTTAGAGTTGGACGCCTAGGGCTAAAGCTGATCCAGGGTAGAGGGTCTCCGAGTGTTGTGATTTGGTAAAAAAAAAAAGAGGAAGCACATAACCCTGTCGGCGGATGTAGTGCATGCGATCTCGTCATGAGGACGGACGACTTGGATGGTAGTCTCCATTGATGAGCTGCTCGATTCCTGCATTCAAGGGCCCTGCCACAGAACGCCTCCTGCGCCACCACTCACCGGGTCTGCTCCCTTCTCAGTGGCCAAATCGAGGGACTTGAGCAGGCCGTTGTCCACGCCATCTGCCCCCTGACCCCAGAAGTTGCGAGCGCGCTGACGTACGTGAGGGAATCATCTCGAGATAGATCTCCCATCATTTGCCGGCTCACCTACGGAATGGACTTACCCCTGCGAAGGCTTTGTTATCCGAACCCAGTAGTCGTAGGACCAGTTCGGGGAATCCGGGCGTCACAAATCTATCAATTGCAAGAGTGGTGGGGTCACAACCTGATCCACACAGCTGGCCCCCAGCTAGCCCCCTTCCTGCGAAAAAGAGCGAGGACTCTTGAGGGGACCCTTTGCACAGAATCTTGGCATAAGCCAGACACACGCACAATACGCGCTTTTTCCGAGAGCCTCTGCCCCGTTTTCATGTAAGTCTGTAGCTGCCGGTATGTGGGGGAATCTTGGTGAGCCCCTAAATAAACATAAACCCTGTAAGCCCACATATCTGGCAGGTCAAGGCAGTCAAGGCCCTAAAGGCCCTAAACCCACGGTGCAACCCATGAGGGAAGACATTATCAACGACTGCGTGGCGAACGCCTGCTTGTGGGGTGCGATGAAAAAAATCAAGTTGGTAACCAACCTTCAAGGTTGAAACCCCGCTTCATCATCGGGAACGTAACAGGGTCCGAATTGGGGGGACTGGTGGTTACCAAAAAACTGTTCAGTTGTGTGAGCCATACACATCTGCGTCTCAATCAAGCACGCTGCTTCAGCCACTAAACTAAGACCCTGCTTAAGCAGGTCCGCTCGACGTCTTAGTGCCCAAAGACCTTTAAACTTTATAAGCAACGGTGGAAGCTAAACTGTAACGCCTGTGGAACTTAACTTGTAAACCCGAAGCCCAGAAGCCTAAAGCCCAAACCCCAAACCATGAAGCCCAAACGACAACCCCATCACCCTAAACCCCCGACCACAAACCCCAACACCGAAACACCAGAAGCCGACATGACTCTCGAAACTGAGCTTGCTGCCGCCACTCAACGCCGAGATGATGCCTAGCCTCAGTGCGTGCTGAACATCTGTTGGGCTTTACTGTGTTGATGTTCAGGAACTTAACCTAAGTTTCCATAACATGGGTATATAGTGAACGATCGAATTTCCTGATTGAAGTATCCTAGTCTGGATGTCTTAACAGCAGTCTAGTTTACCGCTCGGGGAGGAGAACAGCAAGGGGATGAAACCTTCGGGTAGAGCAGCTAAAGAGTCTACAGAGGAGGTTTTGGGTTTAGGGTTGAGGGTTTGGGCCGCGTCGGGGGTTTAGAGCGAGGAGTTTTCCATTGTGCTTTGTACCCTTGGGTTCGGTCCCTAAGCCGTGGAATGTAGCCCTGCGTTAGGGCATTTGAAACCCAAAGCCCATAAGAGTATAAATCTTCAACGTACAGACTTGAAGTTTTTTCATACCAGAAAACGGTAAATGCAAAACCATAAACGCAAGATCCAAACCCTGAAGAGGCTAAGATGGTTGAGAGTTCGGTGGCTTGGTACGTGGGACTCGCACTGGTGTTCAGCGCTTAGGGCTTAGGGTCGCAGGCTTTGGGGTTTAGGGTTTAGCGGTTTAGGGGTAAGGGGTTTAGGGGTTAGGGTTGAGGGCTTGGGGTTATGGGTTTCGGTCTCGGTTTCGGTGTGAGGGTTTCAAGCTTGCAGGTTTCGAGTAGACAGCTTTGAGCGAAAGGGTCTCTGATGCAGGCTTAATGGAAAATCTGAAGGATAGGTTGGGGTTATGGAGCATATAGGAATACAAAGGGCTATGTAGGGAATATATGGGGAGTAGGGTTCAGGGTTCAGGGATTTATGGGGCAATCTTGGAAGGGTATTTGCGGTGCCCTCAACCCCTTAGACCCCTAAAAGCGTAACCCTGAAATCGAAATCTAAACCCTTGAGCTCCCTTAAAGCTTAAACTGAGACCCACCCCCGAAACCCTCAGGTGGTTGAAGCAAGTAAGGTATGTGCGATTACGCTCTTAGTCATGGAAGAAGGGGTTTATGTAGGCATCAACTTGAGAAACAACCAACAACCAAATAGTAATTAATCAACATTTCAGTGCCCAAACTAGCCGCAACGAAGAAATTATGTCCGCCACACTGTCACTCATAGAGCTAAAGGAACCCTGAACCCTATAAATCTTAATCCCAAAACCCAACCCTTAACCCTGAGCCCTAAACCTTGAACCCTAGATCACCCCCGCCCCCCCACCCTTCCACCCCCCCAATCCACTTTGAAGAAGCTCTCCGTGACAAGCAGCAAGCTGATTGATCTGCGCCATCCCTCCTGGACTAAGGCGAACTATCGTTGGATTAGCGTTCTTTGCGTTGAGCCAAACAAGACTCCATTCTTTAAAAGATGCATGCTTTTTACTTGTTGTCTGGGCAACTGGTCACTGGAAATGTGGTGAGTGAGTTCTGTCTTTCCAATCAGAAACCATGTGTCACGAATCCAGTGTCCATCCTTTACATATCTGCTAGGACCGATAAAAAACACACACATCATGTAAGATACTATATCCTCAAAAGGACATACTCTTACTCTGCATCAAGGACTATCATATTACAAAACAAGATGCCGCTTATGGGATTGCGACGTTGGTTTAGCGTCTAAACGGCATAGAGTTGTTGCGGAAGTTTTTGGGATTTGCCGGGGTTCAGGGGTTTCGAGAGGAGTTTAGGACTTTGAGGGTCGCCCTTTAAACTCTACGTCCCTAAGCATTCAGAGGATAAGTGTGCGGTGACATATCGTGAAAGAGTGAGTATAGACGGCGAATTTTACGGTTTTTGTTCTAAATACTCGTGAAAAACCACAAGGCTCCCTTTTTGGTTAGAATAACCCTAAGCCCCCTTTAAGGACCTAAGGAGGTGTATTCCCAGCGATCTCTCCCTAAAGGGGTTTAGTGTGTAGCGTTTTGGAATTATGGTCTCGGCATCTACAAGGCTGAATGTTCTACGTGAGCCCTAGTCTAAACTCCTAGTATCCCCCGTAAAGACCCCTGTAGTAGTCCCCTATAAAACCCCTTATAAAACCCCTTTTAAGGAGTTGGGATTATGGCACACGTCGACGCGACCCTTCAGCATTGGATCCTCAGGTGTCAGGCTTTAGAAAACCAAAGGAGTACCACCTCTAAGCTGGGAACCACAAGCCCACAATCCCAAATTCCAAACCCGGCACCCTAAGCCCAGACTGTCAGCCCAAAACTCTTGCAACCCCTAGCCCAAATCGAAGTGCCTACTGCCCCTAACGGGCTTCAAATTTCCGATTTCTCCTGGGCTTCGCCCGCGCGCATGACCTCACTGAAGGCTTCTCAAACGTGCTGGGGCCGAACCACGTTCGGGTTCACGGGTTAGGGCATACCTGCAACCTGATTTAAATCATTTTATAGGTCATGCCTACTACTCAAATGATACTAAACTGGAGGTAATCGGGGTTAGGGGTAAGGGGATTAGCAATTTAGAGTTTAGGGATGAAGTTAAGGTCTTAAGAAGGATCTAGGTTTTAATGCCAATAATCGAGAAGCAAATGGAAAAGAACATTGAACATGCCAGGGGAGAGGAGTTTACGTAGGGCTTTCCAGTGGATGTTTGTGGTAGGGGCCTAAACAATGACCTCAGTTTACGGTACCCATCGGTACCCCATACTAGAATTAACTATACAAGGAACCTAGGACCATAACATTGGCAATTTTCAGGCCCCCACATTACCATTGAGGAGTTAAGGTTATCAAGGATCTTGGGGCTACGTAAGGGTTAGGCCTTAGTTTTGGGTAGAGTATTGAAGCTGACTCCTTGTAGATTTAAGGCGCAGGGTTCAAAATGAGGAAGGCTCCGCAACTAGCAGCAAAGCTAGGACTAAAACAAAGGGCGTATGGTCGTTTGCCTAAATAGAAGGACCCCAATATAAACCCTAAAACACTAGGAATCTGTATTTTAGGGGCCCCCAAAAAGGAACCCCTAGTTTTGGGAAAGCCCGTTATCTCAACGGTCAGCAAACACCCCGCACACCAGGAAGCCGGGCGCCTTCTAGGAAGCTTTACGGGGAGTTAGGGGGCTTGGAGTCTGCGAATTTGGGTTGTCCAAATTCTTGTAACTTTGGGGGGTGTTCCAAGTATGTCTGAGATTTAGGGTTGTCCAAATTCTGGTCCCTCTGGGGGGATTCTAGGTATGACGGCTGTTTTGATTAAGACGGGCCCAAAACAGGCCATACTTTGGACGAGCTACCATCTGGGGTTTACTCACATGCAGAATTTCATTTTAAGATTTAGCTACAGTCAATATTTCCTAAACAAAGCTCATGGATGTTGGTCCTTACCAGGGGCTGTACTAAACCACCAGGGGGGCCCCTATGTCCACCCCCAATGGTCCCTTGGTAACCCTAATACTGACTGTACCTCATAAACCCAGACCCCTAAACCCTAAACCCTAAACCCTAAGCCCTAAACCCCTAGACCGTAAACCCCGGATGCCCCTGCAGCTTTGCATACGTTTGCTTCCCCCCCCAGCTCTGTCACGTACCCGACACTAAGTCCTCATACCTCAGCCCAGCACCACGCTAAACCCTAAACTCCTAAGCCCTACTAAGCCCTTCAACCCCTAAACCCTAAACCTCTAAACCCTAAACCCCTGAACCCTAAACCCCTAAACCACATAGGATTTAGGGGTTGGGGGTTTAGGCTTTGGGGTCCCCAACAGCGCTCCCAGAATGAAGTTTGAGGTCTAGGCCGTCTCAGCTGTGAGACATGCAGAAGGCCAGAAAAAGGACGGCTTGTTGAGTTTAGGGCTTAGTATATAGGAAGGCGCAAGTTAGGGTTGAGGTTTATGTTTTGGGCTTAGGCCATACAATCAAAACATGAGCGATGTCTGTGCCGGCTTTTCACCAAACAAGGTCATGTTTTTCTGCGACCTAGGAATTCCAGAGCACCTTCTGTTGATACTGGAAATCCTGCGCGTCACTGGTGCACAAAAATACACGAAGAATACCAGAACTCCCAGAAATCTCAAAGTACAAGGTACTTAGGGTGCAGGCTTTACCCTGAACCCCTGAATCCTAACCCCCACCCTCAACCCTACACCCTAAAGGCCCTAAATCAGGCATCCTAACTCTAGACCCTAAACCCAAACCCTGAACCCACCTTCGTGCCGAACGCACCCTACGCCCTGACTAAGGCAACGGCGGCGCTGAAGGCTGCAGGGCTCGCCTATCTGGTACACAGCTGGTTTGGGGTTGGGGGTTTGGGGTACGGGGTTTGGGGGTAGGCTTTCGGGACCCTAAAGACTAAACCCTAAGCGGCCTAAACAAGGTTTGGGCTCTAGGTTTCGGGGTGTCCGGGGTTCGGCGTTGGACCTCTCCGTTGGACCTCTCCGTTGGACCCTGGGTTTGGCCAGCATTTATCAGGGGAAACTAATGTCTAGAAGGTAGAGCTAGAAGCAGGAATCGTTGACAGTTTAAATTTGGGTTCGACTTTTGGGTCCCACCGTCCAACCGAATTCCTGCGACACAGAACTTTGAGAACAAACCCCACACCCCACCGACTCACGTGCATCTTGCTTCGTGCTCGTAGAAGATGAAAGGTTCTATATACAAACCACCTCCTAACTTTAAAGCCCCCCACCCCTTGTAGGAATGTCTAACGTTGGGGTGAGGTGGGGGGGGGGGGGGTTGACATGTAACCAATAATAATTTCGATTTGCTTTTCGAAGTTCTATTTATATCCACCTCTGAACCCCACAAGGAGGCGTGCATAGACAACTGTTTCTTTGAGGGAAGCAATAACATGGGGTCCTAGGTTGGCTTAAAACCCTGCAAGCATTAATCCCTGATCCCCTTTAAGTCACAACCCCGACTCCCAAAACCCCATGAGCCTCAATCCCTCAAGACCTTTAAGGGGATAGTCCCCCTTAAGTAGATAGAATATGGGGTATATGGGGATCTTATTATAATACACCCAAAGCCACATTCTATCTACTTCAGGGGGACTAGAGAGTTGCGGTGTTGGGGCTTCTAGGCTTCGACCTCTACAGCGTTGCGGAGCACGTTCAAGGCGGCATCCCATCGGTTGCGGCTGCTGGCGGCAACGGCGTAGGTGGCGCCTTGGCGTAAGCAGAGGATCTACAGGCGGAACTATGGGCACTATGGGCCCTCAATCCTATCTAAACCTTAAACCCTATAAACCCTAAACCGGTCCTTGTACACTTGTTAAACACCCTGTGAAACTCTACAAGCCTAATTAACCGGAAAGGGGGCCATGTTAGGGGACATGGTTAGGATCTTTGAGAATAGGCTCGGGAATTCTAAAGAAGTGGGGCCCTTAGGGACCAAGGGATATGTAGATATTGTAAGGGAATTAATGGGGTCCCTAGTACGGATTCTTTAAGGGTAGTTTTGATAAATGTCCACATCAGTCCTCATCAAGACAGCTGAGTGTTTAGAATCTGGGGTGCGCCAGGCTTAAAATACGGGTACAGGGTTTAGGATCCGGAAGGTTAAAGAGACACCACGCAGGCGCCGTTCGTAGGGAACATTGCAGTCCTTCTAAGACACCCCCGATAAGGCTGGGAGTCGGGCTCATACAGTGGCTGACGGCATGAACGACTTTGTAAGTACTTCTAGAAGTACCCCACAGCCATCCCGAAATGGAAGCACCATTGGTGAGAAATCTGGTTCAGGTTTAGGGTTTAGGGTTCATGATTGCGGCAGGTTCCGTCGAACGTTTACACTTCTAGTATGCCTTGTACATAATCATCAGTCATTCTGTAAGTTTGGTATTGGGGCAAGCATGAGCAACACTGGATCCCAAAAAAAGGGGTAAGAGGTGTTTTTAGGGGAGCCCAGGTCCAGGGCTAACATGTACTTAGCGTTTTTCAAACTTAGGGTTTAGGGTCTTGAGTTTGGGGGAAGATTTTACTTTGGGAGGATTTTACTTTGGAAGCCTTAAAACTAACGACATTGCGGCCCTAAGTAGCTGTAAGCTTCTGTTGTCTCAAAGCCTTGGGGCACACTAAACCCTAAACCCTTAAACCCTTAAACCCTAAACCCCTAAGTTGTCTCAAAGCCTTGGGGCTTTGGTGGAAAGAGGGACGAGCCACGGGCTCCTTCTCCCAAAATTAGGGTTTAGGGTTAGGGTTTAGGGTTTGAAGTAGGTTTGGGGTTTAAGGTTTGGGGTTTTGCCTTTTTGAGACTGTTGGGGGAATCTGTTTGTCTGGAGAGGCTACCTTGACGTCCTGTCCCAAGGAAGCCCTAAGCCATTTAGGCTGCATAGCCTTCAGCATGTTGGGTTTAAAAGGCTTACCTGCAGTCTCATTTACCCACAGGCTTCTGGGTTTTACAAAAACAGGTTATATCTACTACTAATCCAGGAGTAGTTCCTGCTAAACTAAGCATGCGGGATTACAAGTTACAAGTAGGTTTTTAGCATTGGGGAGTGAAGTGAAGGTTTGAGGGGGGGGGTAGGATGCTGGTACCCCAGGGTCTCTCGAGATGGCTTAAATCTTCCCAGCGCCCCAGTAAGGTTTGAGGCTTCAGAATTTGGAGCTTGGGGCGTAGGATTTTTCGGAGCTTGTGGGTTTAGGGCTTTAGACTTTAGGCTTTAGGGTTTGAGGGTTGCTGATTTCTCGGTGACCCCTGAGAGCGTGGCACACAAAGCTCCTTTAGGGTTCTAGGAGCCCTGGTAGAGCACCAAAAAAAAATATTGGGAAACTGCCCAGGAAGATGGGCTGTACAAGGGCTATAAGAGGCCTGTATATGGAAATGGGCCTGCAGGCCCATCGAAGGAACCTTTGAGGCCCCTATCAAACCTACTTGCTTGTGTGAAAGCCAAAACAATTGCGCTCAGACTGCCCGGCGCCACTGACGAAGTCGTTGTTCCAATCTGGATTTTTGCTTGTGTCCGCATCGTGCAGACAAATGTCTACCGCAGGTACATGTGACGGAAGACATCAGATGTCTGTCCCAGTGATGGGATGCGCAGCTGCAACCTGCACTTCTTCCAGGACAGCTTGCATATCTGGCGGCGCAGCCACTCAGAATGAACTTTTAGGCAGGACGTAGACAACCTGCGCAGTCTGCCCACCAGCAAGGTACGGACAGGATGAGAGAGGATGACGCCTGGCAAGCAACCGCGTTCAAAAAAACAAGTTTCCTTCTCTTCCCTGTACTACAAATGTGGGCATGGTGCGATGGTACTCGAGGTACCCTTGATGCCTTAGATACACGGCTTAGGGTTCAGGGTTGTAAGCAAATGGTTTGTGCTCCTGTGCATACTAGGGATATCCCTGCTTGTCGGTCCTTTGAACGGTGGCTTCCATGAATGGCCAGATATGCTGCATTTTTGCTTCCTCCCAGATTCTTTGTGACACGTTTTGAGCCTGGTCATGCTAATGCCGGGTCCTGGGTCTTTAGTAGCGATCCCCCTCTTCCATGAAAAGCAGCATATATGTCCACTCTCCCTCACGTACCACAGCTTAGAGAAAGATGCCTCACCCCTCAAACCCGCATCCCAACCCCACCTCAGAGCCCTAGATCCTGGACCTTCACCCCCAAGCCACTTTGGGGGTACGCCTCATGGCAAATGACGCCTACATAATCCGTGAAGGACGCCCTTTGCTCTGTTTGCTACCCCCCATTTTATCTCACCCCTATATATCTCTGAACCCTAAACACTATACATGACGATCCCGAAGCCGCTTAAAGATTGCGTAAAAATCAGGGTCTAGGGTTTAGGGTTTAGGGAGATATCGTAGACCTGAAGCCTGTGCACCCCACACATAACTAGCCTGTATGCATCCCCATACCCCTTGCATGCTCGGAGGCCCTTTCGACTTAGTAAGTCTACTTGTTGATAGGGATTGTGGGGCTGCATAAAAGGGGGGTGTTGGGTATGGTAAGTAGACGTACCAAGTCAAAAGAGCCTCTCAAGTCTACAGTCCCTGACATGAAAGAAATATCCTCAACCCTAAAACCTGTAAAGTCCCGGACTGCTGAGAATACCCTAGACCCTGATGACTAAACCCCAAACTCGAAATCCTAATCCCCAGCCCTAATCCCCAAGCCCAAATACCTAAACCCTAAAACCCAAGCCCTACTCTCAAGCCCGTAAACCCCCAACCCTAAACCCTAGACCCGAAACCCTAGTCTTTGTCAAGGCAGAGTAGCTGAAGGCATCGGGCTGTGCGCGGCCGGAGGCCATGGTGTCTAGCAGGCCAAGAACGCCCTGGCTCTTGGTAGGGCTTAGGTTTCTTAGTTGGCCTTTAAAGCCCCTTGAAAACGATTAGGTATCTACAGTCCTTATGAGACTAAGACGGGAAATTCTTGAATACTCCAAAGGCCAACTCAATCTTTTTTGTTCGGGGGTGGTTAGGTTTAGGGTGGGCGGCGGGGTCTAGTTTGGTGGGTTTAGGGTCAGGTTGCAGGCGTTTGGTGTTTAGGTCGTGGAGCTTGGCCATCAGAAGGGACAAGAGCTTGGGGTGTAGCGTTGGGGTTTAGGGTTGAGGGTTTAGGCGCGCAAAGTTGTGCCAGCAGGAGAGGATTGCTACAAAACCCTGTAGTTCGTAAGGAGTGAAGGAATGGATTAACATACTATACTAGTCCCTTTAGCCATTTCATCCCACATAATTCAGTAGCTTCCATTTCTTGTCCAGTCCTTCATTCACTGCTAAGGGTGAGTACAAGGAACGCAATTCGACTTACAGTGGTGGCAGTGGCAGGATTCTGCAATCTAAGGCAACCACAGAAAGGCAGATACAACGTGGGGACTTTTCCTACGGCTTGTGTTATACCCTTTATATAAGTCCCTATGGTCAAGTCACTATATATATATATACATATATACCTAGCCTTACATACCCCTCATATAAGCCCCCCTACTAGTTACAATCCCCGGCTACCCCTAAGACCCTAACCCGAAAACGCCCGGAAATATGGTCCCACCCAACGCTGTTCAAGTGGCCTAGCATTTCCAACCTGTTCCTGCTCATATGAGCCATAGTCTAAACTCCTAGTATGCCCCTTAATAACCCCTAATAATGCTCTCCTATCATATATATATATACATGTCTATATATATATATACATGTGTATATATGCATATATATATATACATATGCCTATACATGCCCCAAAATACTCTAAAGCTGATTGCAGGAATCCCATGCGTGTCAGAAAACCTTCTATGGGTCACTGGCCTTTCAGGGCATACCTCCTGGAGCAATCACGTGACAGCGGCCCCTGCTAACCCTAGACCCTGAACCGCTGTGTCTTTTAAAGCTGGCCTGAATGGGGTTCCACATTGGTTTGAGGGAACGATCCTGGGCCCTAAACCCTTACCCACAATTATACAGCAGAAGTATAGGTTACCATATTGGGGGCTTACTTTCGACGTCTTTTCGGGGGTTTGGCAAGCCCTGACTGATAGTCGGCCTGCCATGCGAGGCCTTTCGAACAGCAAGCCATGGCTCCTTGTAGTTACGCTTTGGGCTTCGGGGGTTTTGGGGATTAGGGGGTTCAGGGCTCTTTGGGGGCTCCAAGGAGTTTAGGGGTTGAAGGGTTTACGAGGTTGAGGAAGGCTGTGTAAAGACAAATTGTGTGGATTTCCCCTAAGAGTCCAAGTACCTAATAATCACATACTTACCCAGAACCAATACTCTAAATACTATTACTCAAATCCCAAGTACCCAATTGCTGGGTAAACAAGAGTTGATGCTCAAGGCCAAGAGACATCCTGGGCTTCAGAATCCTAAGCCCGGGATTTTGTTTCAAGGGTTTAGGGTTTCACTACACCCTTAGACCTAATGTAGGGTTAAGGGTTTATGGATTAGGGGTAGAGTTTAGGCTTTAGGGGGCAGGGGCTTTCAAGGTTCCAGGCTCATTACGCTAAATGCTCTGCATGACAAGTCATGAACCTGGCAAGGCATTGGGCAGGGATGATGTCCAAGACGTTTCCAGATACTTGGCCGCCTCCTCCAAAATTGGGCGGGGGAGGGTCCTTCCTGGAGTTCCTTTGGGTTTAGGGTCCTGCGCTTCCTACGATAAGAAGTAAAACTAAACTATTTGGGGATATAAAGCGATATCCCCCTTAGTAACCCCTATAGTAGTCCCTAATAGAACCCCGAATATAACCCTCATTTCAGGAGTTTAGATCATAGCTCATGTAAAAAAATCCGCCCATTTTTTGAAAACTGCCCACGTAGCCAACAAGGTGCCAAGGTGTCTGGAAGCTCTTGCAAACAAAGCCCCCCTAACTAGGGTAGGCTTGGGTCCCATGAAATTTAGGTTTTCATGGCTTTACAAAGATTCTGTAGGGGTTAAGGTTTCAACATATGTTGAAACCTACGCCTACGGAGCTGCGCAGGACAAGCCGGAACGGCTTCCTTCTGGGGATTGCGTGGACCAATTGAAGGGCCCCGTGACAGCCTGGGGCCTAAGCAATGTAAAGCCTATATAGATTATATAGTCTGTCTATACCCTATAACTTGAACTCTCCATTCCTGAAGCATAAGAACACAAGCTTTGAAGCAAACTATTTCCCTGGGACCTAAGATCCTGTAGGCCCTAAATCTAAAAAAACACCCTAAACTTAAACTCTAAACCCGAAACCCTGAATCCATAACACCCACCCTTTCTCAAAAGGCAGGGCACGGTTGAAGCCAATTTGTGGATGAAAGCTGCCATCTGCTACAGAGTCCAGAAGCCTCAGGGACTCGTCGTTAGGGTTTAGGGCTCAGGGTTCTGGGGGTTTGGAGTTAGAGCTTTGGGGTTGGAGGGCTGGGGGTTCAGGGTTTCCAGGTTCAGGGTTTCGGGGTTCAGGGCTTTTGGGCTTAGGGTGCAGGCTTGGGGTTTATGGAGTTCAGGGCTTCGAAATTTCTAGCTGGTGGTAAGTAATGAGTGACAAATGAAGTAGACCCTGAACCCTAAACCCAGGAATAATCACTGGATCCATTCCTCCTTGTCTAGCAGGGATGGGGAAGAGACTGAGCCAGTGACTGCTGGGTCTCTAGACTGAGTTTAGGTATCCAAAGGGTTCGGGGATTACCTGAACCCAGGAGGAAACAAAAGAGTAGCCCAAAATCACTGAAAACTGTCAAAAAAAACACGAGTATTCTACATACCTTGGGGGACCAGGTTTAGGGCTCAACAGGATTTCGGCGAGAAAGGCGGGAAGTGGTGACTTGGGTCAATGTGTCAAGAAGATCACGGTAGTAGCCCCCAAGCCCACATTGTGAGCTACCCTCAATATTCCCCAAATAGTGAGAAATCAAGCGGACAAGATAATCGGGAATGAAATGGACACTACATACTATTCTATTGAGGGCTTTCTTTACGATACATTTCCCACATAGTTAATGGACATGGCAGGGGTAGAAAAGGGGGGAACTATGTAACGGACACATGACTGGTATATCAAAACGTTTTAGATGTGGGGTGGGGATAAAATATTGATTGTATAAGGCTTATATATGATGTTTTCCACCCGCTGTGGTTGTCCTTCACTAAGCCCTGTGTCCCAAACCCTTCAAACCCTATACCCTCAACCCCATGCCTCAAATCCCTAAGCCCGAAAACCCAATCCCGAAGGGGATGCCGAGCAACTGTCTCAGCGATATCTGCCACTGCTCCACGCTTTGTCGCTGCATTGGGGGATCCCATGGCACTGAGAGTCTAGGTATAGGTCGGGCAGCGTAGATTTTTTCGCGAATTGTAGGTGAGGCCGTGCTGAAAAAGAGGAGGCCCTGCGTGATATGTGCTTCACCCGCAAGCCTGGCTGGAGCAGTGGTCTAAGAAAAATGCTGTTGTCGCTTCACATGTGTGTTGCGCCGAGGTCTTAGGAAAATAATTGAGATTGTGCAAGAGGCGTACCTGAACCCCAAAAGTATGTAAAATAACAGCCTTTTGGGCTGTTGTTAGTGGTTTAGGGCTATTATCTTACATACTTTTGGGTTCCAGGTAGGGTTAAGGAATAAAGGGGGGCACCATGGGTCTCTGTGGTTTACCTGAAGCCCAGCGAGATGCACGGAGCTCCGCATATTTCGATACCTACTTCATATTAAGATCAGATAAGATCGCCTCCCTCTTTGAATGAAGGGTTTAGGGTCTAGTCCCTCTAAAAACAACCACCTCACCCCCCTAATGCTGGAGTTTCCCCCTAGTATATCATTGTACTATATTTGGAGTATCTCTGATTGCAGGGCGGGCGCGTCATTGTTACCCCCAACACCCTGAAACCTAAACATGGTGATTTCCATATTTCACTCGGCCCAAAATACCGTTTGACATTCCTGTGGAGAGCGGAGGTCTTGATCACTGGGAGAGGGGATTACGAATCTTGCTTCTGGCTGGGATCCCATCATCCCTGCAAATGATGACTGTCTGTCCCCGCTGACACTCTCTGCTGGTCGAGGAAGCCCCAAACAGAGAGCCTAAACCCCAAACCCAACACCCTAAACCCCAAGGTCTAGGAGGAATTTGAAGCCCTTTCAGTCCCCGGCCGCCAAATCCTGATCAAATCTACCACATGCTTACGACTTCCTGTTTGGGTTCGCCTCAAACCCCAAACCTTAAACCCTTAGCCTTAACCCTAAGACTTGGAGAAAACAATTCCAATTCGGAACCCTAAACTGTAAACCCAAAGGAGTTGTCCCCCATCGCCTCATTAATAGTCCGCTCCATTTTGTTTTACTGGTCACATTTCAGGATTTAGAGATGCATGCGGTTGGATATTCCGAATTGGGGGTTGGGGTTTTGGCTACCATTACATAAGGCTTATACAAGGCCTAGATGGGGCGACTAGGCGTATAGAAGGGCTATCTATATAAGGGCTTATACAGCGACACTGCCCCGCTGCAATTCCTATAGAGATCAGGGCTCAGCACGTAGGGTTTGGGGCTTAGCTTTGTGCGCGAGAAATTCAGTTTTAATGCTTGGGGTAACCGAGTAAAGATTTAAGGCCCCCTGATCCACCAGGACGAGGTAAGCCCCTACTATAACCTAGAAATTATACAGCCTTAGTATGCCTAATACAGCCCTGAACCCCTAAACCCTAATTGGATTGCACAACCCTCAAAGAGGCCTCTCCAGCGGTGGATTAAGTAAGGCGGGCCAAGTTATACAAATTTCAACAAACCTAAACCCTAAACCCTAAGCCTGCCCGGAAAACCCTTTGAAGCTGGGGAGGTAGGTTACGGACACTACTGTGGTTTAGGGTTTAGGGTCTTAGGGTTTAAGGTTTGTTTTGGGTTTAGGGTCTAGGACTTTGTTATAACTCTGGTTCCTCCCTCCTAGCTGCAAAGGGACTCAAGGTGCTGTGCTGAGCACTGAACCCTAAACAACCTAAAGCCGTCAGAATCTTATGCCCTGAACCTCCAACCCTAAACATCCTAAACCCTTGTAACCCTAGGCCCTACGCCCCAAACACTGAGAACAATCTAAACCTTGAGCTTCGAACCCTTGTGACCAGCAATGACCTGAGCTTGGGCTTTAGTCGCTGGTGCTTCAGGGGCCCAAGGGGGTGGGCTTTCGTGTTGCCCAGACCCCACTACAGGCTCCAAAGCATGGAGCCTTCCAACAAAACTCTAATGTAGCAGGCGGGGGTTTAAGGATGAGGGTTTAGGCTAGGGTCAAGATTCGGGAAAGGAATTTAGGCATTACTATCGGGAGCTTATAGAGGAATGAGTTGTGATTAGGACCCACTTCCCAACTCTCCCTTCAGCACTCGTCAAATGAATAAGGCTTTGGAGTTCAGGCTCTTGAATTTCCAGGTGGGGAGTTACCAGGTGGGTACCCTTACATAAGGCATATAAAAGGCCCATCTACGGGTTATGTGGGGAAACTAGGGATATATCAGGGGTACGGAAGGCTTATATTGGGGCAGCTACCCATCTGAAACTTCCTTAGAAGTTGGGATGTAGCGCTGAAGGCGTGAATAACTAATTAGATGTCTTTTGAGGTACCATGCATGGGCAATCTACAAGAACTACAACGCTCACCACAATCTGCGCTTTACCTGGATGGCTGCCCAAAACCACGATCAGACCCCTGATGCCACATAGCTGGAAAGCTAAGCTAGAGCTTCAAAACCCGCAGAATTTCTGCAAACCTTTAACAGATTCCAAGCTAGGGGTCTTCCGCGGATACCCTAGGATACTATAACTAATTGGGGGTTCCCAAAGTTAGGAGCACCATATTGGGGGTCCCAGTGCAAATTAAGGATTCTGTTTTAAGGGGTCCGTATTGGGGTACCTCATGAAAACTACCAAATCTTAGGATAACGACTGCCCAGCACAGGACCGCTGATTCTGAGAAGTTGACATGTCATAGACTGGGTTGCTGTTCGGGAACTTACATTAAGTTACCATACTGAGGAAACCCTATTATTACTATGTACCCATGTTCCGGCAACTTAAGTTCCTTATCAGCAGCCCAGTAGACCGCAAGCTGAACTCAAAATCCACAACTACCTGGCGGCCTATAGTGGTCCTTGTAGAATCCTATAGTGGTTCCTGTAAAGACCTTTCTATACGAGTTCCCAAGACGAATTCCTTCATCCATTCACTAAACCCAAAAGACTGATAGGCACTGAGGCAGCTGCCAACTTCCCCTGACGTTACACAGCGGAGTTTCATGCAAGACGTGTTGTGCTTGGGGCACAGAGGGTGAGTGTAGGCCTTTGCGTTTTGGAATCAAGGCTCAGGATTTGAGCTTCTGATCTTCCCGGCTGGGTCAGGGATGAACTGGGCCCTGGGCCAGAGCATTATCTTGCCGTACTGGTGCTTCCTTATGGAGGAGTGGCGAAAAGGAATATGGTGAACCAACAGAAAACATACGGAGATCCAATCCCCACTCCGAGAGATCAACATTTTGTGGTGGTTGGTGTGAAGGGGGGAAGGGAATGCACCCCCCCCCCCTAGCATCACGTCCTCACCATCCCCCCCCTCACCACCCCCCCGCCCTCAGCCCTGCCACCCTTCCCTCCGGACCATAACCCCGACCACCTCCCATCCCCAATACTACTACTGCCTTCACGATTACGATCATAACCCTTATCACTATTACTCCACGATTATAACCACTAGTGCTATTATTGTCCTTATTATTACGAG
>CAJNIZ010036891.1:173962-186639 GCA_905231905.1 Symbiodinium pilosum | reverse complement strand
TGGTTGTTGGACAAGTCAACCTGCAGGCCTTGAGAGATATCATGAGCCGAAAACTAGGCTGCAGACCATGGGCCAGCCCATTCTCCAACAAACGCATATGCAGCAGAGTCGTAGTTGGCAAAAGGGCGCAATTGGGCACAATTGCTCTCATTTGTGCGCGATTGCTCGCTCTTGTGCTTAAGGGCCCGTTAAACCGGCCCCGTTATCGCGGCTGAATTAGGGGCAGCTAGGGCGGGCCTCCCGCCTTTCCTCGCTGTCTGGTCCTCTAACTTCTCCCAAAGCCTTTCGGAAACCAGAAGCTTGGCTACAGAAATGTGTGGTGTTGCTGACCAAAATGGACCTAAGTGAGTTTAGGTCCTAAACCCTCATAGGAATAGGTTTGGGGGGTTTGGCCGGCTGGGGCGGCATGGGGTAGTGAATGTGTTAGGTGGCTGTCCACAGTCAGGCCAAAGCAGCATGTCGCATGGCACGACACGCTCGAGGCGACTCTGTGGCATGACTATCTCTGCTTCAGCGCGGCTATATCACGGCAAATCCTAAACCCTAAATCCTAAACCCTAAATCCCAAACCATAAATCCTAAACCCTAAATCCCAAACCCTCAATCCTAAACCCTAAATCCCAAACCCTGAATCCTAAACCCTAAATCCGACTCCGAAGCTTACTGCAAGGTGTTTTGTTTGCTTCTCGGGCGCTTCGGCCTTTCAAAGCCGAGGCAAGTCTAAGGCTCTCTGAGCTCTTTCCCGCGGTTTAGGGTTTGAAGGTTTAGCGTTTTAAGGCTTAGGCTTTGGGGATTAGGGTTTAGGATTTAGGGTTTAAGGTTTTGCAGGGCTTAGGTGCCTAAGACATAAGTGTTCAATTGCGCTGGGGACCTCTGATTTTGCAAGCTAGGAAGTGGGGATGTTGCTCATGCTGCTAATGCTAGGCGTACTATGAGCACGACAGGATTGTCACGTCTCTGCATTCTTACTCGTGCAAACTATTATGAGTGAGGGTAACAAGCCATTCACCATGTCAACCAATTGCACTGCCTGTGCTACCTATATGGGTGGTTGTCAAAATTATGGTCCCTTTTTGCATCCCTATTATAATACGGCCCCTAATATTCAATATTTGGGGTACCCAAAAAGGGACCATAATTTTACAACCACCCATATAGAAATATGACAGGGTTGCTACGGCCACCCTCCTTTAAGGAGCACCGCAAACCCCGAATCCCGAATTACCCACTATTGGGGCGCATATCAACGCTATGAAATTTCACGAGGGCGGTGGGAACGTGCACCCATCATAGTCGGTCACTATCAGGATGCAGGTTGAAATCCAAACGCCCGGACCCCACAACCCTAAACGCTGAGTCCAAAAGCCTTAACTGTGAAGGCTGGGGTCAAAGGCTGTAGTAACCCTAAATGCTACACTCAAAGCCCTGAACTATATAACCCTTAGCTATATAACCCCCGTATAGCCTCAACATAACCTGGCATCAGAACCCTGAACCGCTACACACAAAATCCGCAGGCTTTCCGCTGCTTGGCGCTTTGTGGCAGCACTGGTGGCTGTCTTGGGGAGAGCTTGCCCGAGAAGGTTGACCAGGTTTCCCAGAAACCCGTCAAGAAAAAGGGTACCCTTGTTCCTACTGTTCAGCTTCAAGAAGGAACTTCAAGCTTCAGTGTTAAACGGGAGTGTAGGATTTAAGGTTCATGACCCTAGATATGAGCCGATGTACTATACAGTGGACCCCAAAGCAACCATAATTTTGACAACCTTCGCAGTACTTTCTGTGCTAGTGCAGCAACAGTTCTCCTTATGCTATCGGTGCATGTGCCCTTTCTCAAACAGGCGAACTAAAGCCAGCACCATGAACCCTGAAACCCTGAAATGTAAAAGAACAAGAAAAAAGCTCAGAGCCAAAGCCGCGAAATCCCCAAGCCCAAAAGCCCAAACCCTGAAACTCCTCACTCCCCCGGAAAAGACATGAGACTCGAAAGAGGGCAGTCGGCAAGACTACTCGCCAAGTACTCCCCGCTTAAGAACCGCCATGTGCAGTTCCATGATTATGGGGCAGGGTAAGACCCCTAAACCGTAAACCCTGAAGCCTCGAAAGCCTGAACCATTCGGACTCGCGCAGCTGACTCTCTTATAGTCCCCTGTAAGTAGAGAGAACATGGCTTTGGGTAGATTATAATCCCTGGACTTACTCTGGCAGCTCAGCCCTTTCGCGCAAAGACAAGGAGGATTTGGGGTTTGTGCAAGGTAGGGCTCACCCAACCCAGGGGTTAAGGGTTTAAGATTTAGGGTTAAGGGTTTAGGATTTAGGGATAAGGGTTTAGGATTTAGGGTGTAGGATTGGGGTTAAGGGTTTACCCAACAGTTTCTAAGTAGTTTCTGTTTGGATCTGTTACGGTTTCTTGGTAGGTGGCTGTTAGTTTACTACCCAGTGAGGAATTACATGGGAGGGTAGGGTCTAAGCTTAGGGGTGGGGGTGCGGTTCTGGATAATGAAAACTGCTTCCTGTGCCTTGTGGTCCTGCTTGCGTTTCTTGACTAAACCACCAAGAGGAACCCTATGTCTACCCTTCATAGCCCCTTTGTAAACTTAATACTGACAGTAGCTCATATGACATGCAAAATGTTAAATGACAATCAAGGAGAGGCCATAACATAGCAGACAGATCATCTAGAGTTTCGCCCATAGACTACACGCCCTGCCTGATCTACTCCTTCTCCACTCTGTGTATTGTTGGATATGCTTGACCTGAAAAGAGTACTCAAAGCCACGGTAGGGTAAAATTGGCGGTCCTAAATACAGACCCCAATTTCTTGCAATCCTTCCCAACAGGAATCCTCAAAAGGGCGCCCGAATTGTTGGAAGCTTTAGCCGTGTATACGCATCTACATCCTTATTTGAAGTAAGCCTATGTGACTGCAGAAGCTCCTTGTCAAGGGATCCCAATACGGGAGCTAATCAAAACTAACCTATCTCGAATTCCGAAAGGGCCCCCATATATCCCCAGGGTTTTTCTGTGGGTCCCCTTTGTTGAGAAACATACCCTAAACCCTAAACCCTAAACCCTAAACCCCAAAACCCTAAACCCTAAACCCAATTTTTGGAACCCCCCAAATCCCCCCCCAAAGTGTGGACCTCAGCCACTTGGAGCGGGAGCGGCCATCCAGGCCGCGTTGGCGGCCCGGGGAAGCTCTCCAGCCTTTCTTGACAAGGTTTGGGGTTTAGGGTTTTGGGGGTTTAGGGTTTAGGGCTTAAGAAGTTTAGGGTTTTCAGAAGTTTTGAGGAAGTTTGGGGGTTTATGCGGTTTGGGTCTTTCAGTTTAGGTTTGGGGTTAACTTACCTCTACTTAAGCGGGGGGCGGGAGAGGGAATATGGCTACCCATCTAAAGCACTATGTCTGGGTCGGTCATTATGGGGGGTCCACTCCCCTGCCCCCCTAAATCACCAGGACATCAAGCTTTAGGGTCTCACATCCATATTTTGAGGAGCAACAGGAGGCTTGAGGCGAAGGAATCATGCTGAGTATCGGCATTAGAGGTTTGGTTGAGGTTTGCGGTTTAGAAGAGCTGTGCAACTTCAGATTTCAGATCCAAGGTCTAGTTTAGGGTATATTCAGCCTGTAGGGCTGTGCGGCAGGGGATGATTGAGGCATGCAGCGTCTCAGATTTAGTAGGCAGAATTCGGAGGTCCTGCATTTCAAAAAGGTTGGTAGCCTCCCAAAGAGTAAATACGAGGGAGGGACGCGTCCTGCATGGAGCCCAAATCCCGAAGCACCTCAAATGAGCTCCAATCCCAGAACGCCAAAAGTCTAAGTCCCAAACCCTAAACCCTTTTAAGTCTTTCACCTCCCCCCCCTAAGCTTCAAGGCTCAGAATGTGTGGGCACCTAGCATGTGCCATCTGCTTGTTTTGGGTGACTAGTGAGGCCCAAAAATTCAGTATGGGGCATATACAAGGCATTTAAGGGCCCATGAAGGACGCATCTAAGGACCCAACATTAAATGAGCCTTTAAGCCCAAAATCCTGAACCCATAAGCCCTAAACCCTAAACCCTATCCCTAAGCGCTCAAGCCTCAGCCCTAAACCATACTCCCTAACATCTGAACAAAACAACCTAAACCCGAAGCCTTAAACCCTATAAGCCTAAAACTATACCTTAAGTAGGTAGAATATGGGGTATATCGGGATCTTATTCAAATACCCAAAACCATATTCTCTCTACTTAAGGGGGACTATTATAAAACTATACCCCAAATTCCCAAAACAACCAAAACCCTTAGCCTTAAACCCTATAAGCCTAAAACTATACCCCTAAATCCCCAAACCCTAATCCTTACTTTAGGTCCCAGGCGGAGCGACAACCACGCAACACCGCGGGCGCGGGCGCATGCTGCGCGGTTGCGCCTTAGTAGAGCGTGATTTTTTTGGGAGGGCCTTTATCCCATTATGGGCTTAGGGTTTAGGGAGGAATGGATCCTTATCCCATTATAGTAGTTTCAATTTGGGAGGGCCTTCGTTGGGGGCTTAGCATGTTGTTTTTTTGTTCTAATGCGTTTCTGAAACTCCCCTTTTGTTACATAGCGCCTTTACCTATCGATCCGTCTTGTCTGCAGGGCCACCGTTTCTCCATTCATCTGGCTATGCCCGCTTAACCCGCAGATCTAGCAGCTTCAAAGCTCTCATCAAACTCTTCAGCTAGGAATGAAGGAATGCATCCGTATAGCAGCCACTATATATCCCATTATAGCACTTTCGATTTTCTTTTCCATTCCATCATTCCCAGCTAACCAGAGGCCAGTCATATCAACAACCACAGCAAGCCGTAGGATTCATTTACGGAGCTCACGGTTTGGAAGATGTATGTATTTGATGAACCCCGTTTGGGACTGTTGAGGCTCTGAGGTCCACAGCCTTCCCTCAGAGAGCTCAAAAGGTGGGGTAAAGAAAGGTGGGGTATGGCAAAAACGCCCCAATACAATAGGGTATATACCAGGGATCCCTTAACCCACCTACCTTCATCCCACCGCTTGAGCCTCCTGAATCCCTCGTGCTTACGACACACCAGCGCCCCATTTGACTCAATTACCTTGCTGGGGCTTAGTAGCGAATATCGGAATCCATTATATAGCGGCTAGATAGGAATTATCTTCCCTTAGTCCCTATCAGGAACCTGTAAGTTAATTTCTTGGTAGAATGAGGACATGCCAAGGCTAAAGCTACCTCGAGATATTATTAGGACCAGCAATCACCATGGAGGCAGTGATGGTGATGCCCAAAGCCCTAAAGTGGGTTGCTGCTAAGATGCCGGGATTGAAGTACCATTGTGGCGAAATAGATTCGGGTTATCTACTGCACATCCATCTTCAAAGCTGCTTCAAGATCCTGAAGTAACAGGCATTTGTAAGTAAAGCCCAACCCACCTCCCAGGACAATCCTGAGCCCCAAACCCTAAACCCTACACCCTGACTGGTTCTGGCCAAAAGGCGGTTTGGTATCTCCGGACTCGGTGTCGGCGCCTGCCACATTCAGGTCCAGGGCGGCTGTTAGGGGTTTGGGGGTTTAGGGTTTACTGGACCCAGAGTTGACAACTGGATGTCGGACACAACCGAGCAGTTGAGACTCAAGGGTCTAAGCCTAAGCTTCCTTAATCCAAAAAGCCTGAACCGCATGGCAAGCAGATTCCTCAACCCCCCCAACCAAGCCTTGCTTGGAGGGTCAGGTGGACTTACTAACTGGGTTCATAATGGGGATAATTAGGGTTACTATATGGGTTATAAGGGTTATTAACCTACTTACTAAGTCCCCTGACCCTCCAAGTGGTGTTCAGATCAGCCCCAGAATACCAGTTGTGCACATAAACGGCACATGGCCAAAGCGTTTGAAAGCACGTAGAATCGTAGAATCGCAATATACAAAGGGCTCAGCGCAATGGCTAATACATGTCTCTGCCTTGTCCAGCGGTTCTACGTGAGGAGTGTCTTTATGGGTGGTTGAACCTAGTATGCTGTATACATAGGGCCCGAAGAGGTTCCCGTCTATCTACTGTAAAACCCAAGTATATGCCCAGAGCTTGCGTAAGGGGAATCGCAAAAGCTCCAAACGCTTAAGGTGTGCGGTTTAGGCACGGGGGGGCAAATACCCACATAGTATATAACTTGGGCCCCAGTTACCTGCACAGGAACGCATGTGGGTCCAGATTATATCACGTTCAAGACTTGGACCCTTGGCGTATGTAACCCCTGCGAAGCGGACCTATTTTGGAAGCCGTCCAGATCTTGCTCAACTCTCAAACCACACAGGAACATGTAAATCTTGTTTAATTCTAACATTGACACTGAATGCTGTGTTCGGAGGGGCCATACTTGGGGAAATCAAAGCTGTTTTTTTGCTAAGGGGTTATAATATACTGCCCAAGAGGAACTACATAGCAGGGTCTGGGTAATGGCCCAGAACAAAGACCTTCCTGAAGAAGTTACATGCGCGATGTGTTGGCGTCAAGATTGTGTGTGCATGTGGCAATTGCGCATGGAGTTCTGTGAGGTGGTATGTTAGATGGCCGTATTCACATGCCAAAATGCCAAAAAGAATCCGATTCTTGATACTACACAGACTTCTGCATGGCCCTACTATACTAGAACAGCAAAACTACCAAATTATACGGAACTTGGGGTCCTGCAAACCCTAAACCCTAAACCCTATTCAACGCAAACGCTCATATCAGGCCCAAGTTGAAAAACACAACGTAAAACCTTTTGATGGCTCTGTCAAATAATAGGGTATAGAGTTTAGCATTTAGGGTTTAGGGAATAGGGTCCAAGGACCCACATATTCGGGCTTCAGGGCCAAAATATTATACTATTAATGATATTTGGGCCCTAAAGCTCTGTTATTTGGGTCCTTGGACCCTTAGGGAACTGAACTGATTCTATACAATCCCGGCGGGCGTTTTGAAACAGAATTGGAAGCTAGCTTGTGTCACAAAAGAAAAGCCACCTTCGGTGCTGCAGGATTGCGCACAGCCTTGGCCAAGGCTGCATATGGGATTATATGGGATACTGTACACAGTACCCCAAAAATGGAGAATCAATGGAAAAGAAAATGGAAAATGAAATGGACACTGGGAGTATATATGGGAATTACTGGCCTTTGGCTAGCTGGGAATGAAGGAACGGAAAAGAAAATGGCAGCTACTACAGGGTTTAGGGTGGGACTGAAGGAACGTAAAAGAACATGGAAACTACTGTAGTAGACTGTATAGGGGCTACTGCAGGTATCCATTCCGTCATTACTAGCTAACCAAGGTCCAGAAATTTTAGGTAGCATGGCATAGGGCTTGCCCGTCCGGGAATAGACTGGAGCTTACGAAAACTGCCGGTGGGTCCAGGCTAGATGTCGTGAGAGTCATGATGCACAGAAGGTCCAGAGAAGTTGGTGCTGTTTTGGCTGAGGTGCCTGGGATTGGCCGGCAGTTACTTTAGCCACACACCCTAAGTCTTCAAGTCTAAACCCCAAAACCCTGAGCCCTGAACCTTTTACGCTTCTTGGATCCCGAATCATCGGGTAACATGTGACTGCGGACTGAAGTGTGCAGAGTACTTGCCATGTTTCAAAGAGAGCGCGGATTTCGAACTCAGCGCTCGCCCTCCATTGCACGCAGCATTCCACCTCCGCCCGCCTCCACACCCTACCTGTACCCAGCTCTGCACGTGTGTGCAAGCATTCGTCCTGCGCACTCTCTGAGCAGGCTTATGCTCTACAAAATTATGCATCCCAATCTTGGAGCCTTTCTCCTGCTGCATTTCTACACCTAATACCCCTGCCATCCGAGTTCTTGGCAACTCGACGGATGCTTGTGTGTTTGCTGTCCGTCAGTTGCGCTGATTTTGTCATGGCTGTTGTCTTTCCTCTACCCTTGATAAAACTTCCAGCGCTACCGCAAAGTCTATGTGAGAGCAAACCCCATAACCGCAGCCACCTAGCACAACAGCTTTGCCAAACATAGCACCCACGATGGCAGTGCTTATGATGATAATGATGACGTTGATGAAGAACAGGTTCTTCCAGCCATCTATTGCCTACCAACTTTCAGTGAGTTAGCCCCCAAACCCCCTCCCCGAGTTGCTGGCAGCTGTGGACAGCGTCCTGGTCATCAGCACCTGCTCAACGCTCAGTCCATCTGCATTGCTGCGGGGGAGTTGATCCACAAATAGGGAGCCCAAATATAGCCCACAATATCTTAAGATCATTGTGGAAGGCTCTATGATTATGGAGACTTCCAAAAAGGGGGCCTATTTTTGGGAACCATCATAATCATGTTTATGGTAGAGGATTAAGTAAGCGAATGGAACATCTGCTTCCAGGATGCCCCAGTTCTTTGCCTGAAAAGAATGCTTCGGGCGCCGCAATGACTTACAACAAAAGTGCTGCACTTGTGACCTCTACTGGCACCCTGGGATGTCTCAAAACTCGCAGCCCTCACAAAAGGTCCAGCGATTGATTAGGCCTCGTTATGGAAAACACGATCCAAAAATCTCGAGAAGATAAGTTTTCTACAGCATGTATCACGATCAACACCCCCCTCCTTCCCCTGCCTCTATACTTCGTGGGGCGTGCACCGCACTTAGGAGCCTTAACTTCAGACTGCAGCAAGTTTGGGGCTGATGGCTTCGGGTGCCTAAAATGGGACACCGGTATGTCTAATCGTGCGACCGAAAGAGATATAACAAGCCTTCTCAACCCCTAAGCTCTGGCAACCGAATCCGGCTGGCGCACCGGAGACATTGTCGTCCGGTTCGGCGTGGCCGTCCTGCACAAAGTTAAATCCTGTTCCGACATAACCCAACCAAAAAACTCCGTTAAGACCGCCCATGTACCTTAGGGTCCAGGAGCTTACTCCAAAAACCTTAGGAGGGCCCCCCCACCCTGTAAGTGCGGTATATTAGGAATATGAGAGGACCCTTATATAATCCTCATTATCCCTTATGCTCACTTTTACTGGGTGGGGGGTCCACCTAACCTAGACCAGAGCGAGGTCGTCATCCTGTGGTGCGTAACGAATACCCATCTTAATATTTCTACGTGGCACTTAGGACCCCTACCAAGGGTTAACCCTTGGGTACATACAACAGGAGCTTAAGGGAATCCCAAAAGGTTAAGGGTCTAAGGTCCAAGCTAAGAGCGGGGAGCTAGTGGTGTCACTAAGGCCGCAGCAAAGAAGACGCAATTGTCCGGGGGCTATCCCTCAACCCTAAACCCTACACCCTCAATCCTCAAGCCTGAACCCTAAATCCTACACCCTAAATCCTAAATCCTAAACCTTAAATCCTATAGTCTTAGATCCAGGAAGTTTCTGACATTCGGGGCATCCTTGCAAACCCTATGAACGTCAGTTCATATAGGCACCTGGATCGTAACCCGCAACTCTAAACCCTAGAAACCCAAATCCCTAAACTGAGTTGCTGTTAAGGAACTTATTCAAGTTACTATATTGATTGGGCAAACCTATGGACCCACTTTTTACCACATATATATATATGTAATGTAAACCCCAGTATGGTAAATGATCTTAAGTTCCTTAACAGCAACCCAGTAAACCCTATAAACCCTAAACACAAAACCCCAAGCTCCTGAGACCGCCGATGTTGCTGGTCACCTGCAGCAGAGCTTGTTCACAATGGCCGTTGATGGTTGACGGTGCCCTCAACCCTTAGCCCTTAGTAGACGCAAGACCTTAAGCCAGAGCCTGAACCCTAAACCAAGTGGAGTTGAGGATAAGCTTTTGGGTTTCGAGCGTCTTCCTGGAGCTGAACTTTGCTCTTCTTGCATCTTCCTTCCATTCAAACAAGTACCTAAATCAGAAACTGCATTGTGGGGCCTAGGCATGGCACAAGTGAAACATGGGCCTAACTACCAGGACCCTCCCTGTACCCTGAAATAGGGGTATATGGTCCCGAATAGGGGGTTTATAGAGGGTAGATGGAGGGTCTAGGTAATGAACAGCCCTATAATTCTAGCTTGTGGCCTCCACAACGAGGAAAGTTTGTGTGTAGTCTCCGTAGACCTATCATAAAATAATATCTTTAGAAATTCCTTAGAGTTATACTATATTCGAAATTAAAAAGAATTCCGAAGGAGACTACACTTGTTGGGGAGTGGTACCCAAGGGGTTGCGGGAAGGTTAAGGTTGCAGGGTCGTAGGTCAGACCGAAGCCTAAACCTCAAACTGCACTGTCTTCCTACGAACATTGGGTGTAGTTTTGTGGTTAAATTTTGGAATGAAATTAAGGTTAAGTTAAGCTCTGCAGTGTACAGCCACTTTGCACTCCGCCATCGCATGGTCAGTTGCTGGCTTGACCTGCTCATCGCCCATGAAACCCTCGCAAAACACTACACCTCAAGCCCTCATGTCTAACCCTAAGCCAATCATAGAGGAAAGCAAATGCAGCCACAAAAGGTCAAGTTCAAAAGTGCTGGGGGTTTAGGGTTTAGGGTTTAGAACGGGAATTCCAGCTTTGGACGGGGATTCCCATTCCCATTTTCCGGGTCGAGATCAGCGGTTCGCAGCTTGAACGTGTCAGCCAACTTGAACGAACGCACTTACATATAGTCCCCCTTAAGTAGATAGAATAGGAGGTATATGGGGGTCTTAATATAATATACCCAAAGCAATATTCCATCTACTTAAATGCCATGAGGACCAAAAATGACTTTTTGCCTATCCCATCCACATCCTGCAACCCGGCCGGTCTTGGGGTAGGGTCTAGGCTTTGGGGTTCGGAGTTTAGGGTCTCGGGTTCTAGGCCAGAGGATTTAGAGTTTGGCGTATCTCCATGCCACTCACTCCAGGAGGAAATGATGCTTCGGCGCCTGACAGGCCGTAGCTGGGATCAGCTGTAGACTGCCGCCGCAACCTTCGCCGCGAACTTTCAACCCAAAACCCCAACCCCATACCCTAAACCGAGCGCTGGCAATCTGACCGGAGGTTCAATGAGTGGTTTCCGGAAACATGGTAGCAGCTGCAGCCTCAAGTGAGCTATAGTCTCAACCCTCTACGCATCCCCTATATAACTCCCCATATAAACCCCTTTCAGGAGGTTAGACTATAGCTCACTGTGTCTGCTGCAAAATTTATTGATCAAAGTGACGGGTTCAGGGTTTGGGAACCTTAGGATGCCTCAGGTTTCAGGACTTCCGTCCAGAAGGTTGGCTTGTGCTTCGCTCTCCCGTGCTCAATACCGAAAGAACTAGGGTAGGTTTGGGGGCCTTACGAGTATGGAATCGTCATGGCTTTAAGGGTTATATAGGAATTAAAGGTAACATAAGTGATGTTCAAACCTAGCCCTGAGGAATGCATGACAAGCTCCACTTCCGGGTTAACTTTGGCGCTTGCAAGAACTGTTTCTGCAAGGACCCTCCTTGTAGCCTTTAAACAGGGGTATATGGGTGGAGACTTCTTTGCTCATCGCTCTGCATGGAAAAGAGCACACCTTGGATTTAAGTTGCAATAAGAAGTTGAGGGACACAGGTTTAGGTCATGCAGCTGAGGATATATGCGGCTGTATAGCTTCAGTGTTAAGCGCAGAGGTCCAAAGCGAAAAGCACCAAACTCGGCAAGGAGTAGCAATCATCATCGCATGCGTGGAAGAAAAATCAGGCAAGCGGGAAGGCTCGAAAAGATGACAGGCACCGACTGATGCTCAGCCTCCATCAAACTAGCATGAAACTCCCGCGAAAAGGCTCCACAAAGACTACCCATACCCTCCTACGCAGTTCCCTTTTGGGTAGTGTATTATAATCTCTTACCAAAAGACATCAGACTCCAAAAATAACTACATAGGAATCCTTGTGTAAGCCCTTTTGAAGCAAAGGCCTGCCGGGCGTCCTGTAATTAACAGTTTTGGGGGACGGCCAGCCCAAGACGCAAGACCTTCTACCCTAAACCCCAAAAATCCTAAGCCCTAGGGTTTGGGGCTTAGGGTTCAGGGTTTAGGCTTTAGGGTTTACTCTGATGCCTAGACCCCAAGCCCTTGCCCTATTTCCAAATGTCCAATCCACCCTAGCCGTCAGCCCTAGACCCTATAATCCGGAGTCCCCAAGCCCTGCAAACCCTATGATAAGCGCAGTAATCCCTTTTTCAGGCCTGGGCCGACTGTCATCGAGCCACCTGCAGCAACGGCCAAAATGGGCTGCATCACAGTATCGTTGATTTCCGGCTTACGGTTTGGGAATGAAGGGTTCTCAAGAATTGAAATGTGTGGTTTGGGGCTTTCAGAACTGTCACGCGGCTTCTCACGACTTATGGCTTGTTTACATTTTGTGGAGTCCTACATGATCGGCTACGTTTAACTATTTTGGGGGGTGGCAAATAGGTACGCTTTTTTACAACTCTGAACCCCAAAACCTTGCATCCTTACGCACAGCCCTAAACGCTACACCCTAAACCTCCTACACCGCAGACTCTAAACCGTAATTTTAGGCCGCTGGTGCAGCTCTCTCTGGGCTCCAAGGCTCACGGAGGAGATTGCTTGGCGTTTGTTTAGATTTTTTGCCGCACATCTTCTCGCCCAGAAGCAGGTGAATCCTTCAAGATGGCTTATAGGCCACTTTCACTACTTAACTTTGTTCTCCCTTCTGAACGTGGCCATGGATGCAAGTGACCCCCCCCCCCCCCCCT
>CAJNIZ010036891.1:154114-173885 GCA_905231905.1 Symbiodinium pilosum | reverse complement strand
GCTAGGAGTGAAGGAATGGACCCTTTATCATGGTCCCTATACAACCCTAGGGATCCAAATAGCCAAATGTAGGTTGTATTTACATACTTTGGGGCCCAATGTAGGTATTCTTTGTATACTTGGATCCCTAGAACAACCCAGAAAAATGGATTCCATGTGATTTTCCAGTCCTCTATTCCCAGCTAACCAAAGGTAAGTTGTGTTCTGCATCTGGATGCTGTCTTCACCTCGAGGTCGGCGCTCACCATCACCACTATTCTGGGTTGCTATTAGGGAACTTTCATGAAGTTACCATAATGGACGTATATATACATATATATATATAGGTAGTACTTCATATTCTGGCTTCCCTAATGTAATAACTTAACATAAGTTCCTCGACAGCGACCCAGCAATTCACCACTCCATCTCCATCTCCATGCGAATCTTCCGTTCCGGCGCCATCATCTATGGGTGCGGGTTCTCCACCCACACCAGATGCCGAGATTAAACCCGCATTTCCACCACCCTGCTGGGAGCCCACCCCTAAACCCTAAACCCTTAACCATCCACCGAAGTCTGTGAACATGCTGCATCCACAGTTTCTGCGGTCTTGGACATGTAGAACTTCTGCAACCCTTCTCAACTTCATCTGGCTTCAACCTGCGCATCAGTCAGACACCAAGAGATGTACCAGGATCTCTCAACCTCCTCCTCCATGCCTTCCCCCCACAAAGTTCTCATCCAGCTGTGTGGCGTTTGGGGTTTAGGTCTTAGGGTTTGAGGTTTCAAGTTATCCTTGTATAGGTTTTTACAAGAATACACATTATATGGAACATAGAAATGAGAACAGGGTTGAGAGGGTGTGGGCTATGTAGGTAGATTATGTTCTCTATGTCTCAATATTTATAAGGGACGGTAGGATATCATCTGGTTCTATGTGATTTGAGTGTTTTCTATATCTAGTTTGCAATCTAAATCGCCGCGTCGGCATCTGGAACCATACTGAGCGCCCATACCTGCCAAACAAATATGCCTTAGTGTTTCAAACCCTTGAAGCAGCGCTCGCTCAGGATTGAGGGATCCAGAAAGAACAAGAACCATTATTCTGTAGTTACATACAAATTGATAAGGGACCCAAATTGTTACAATAGGTGTTGGGGTATACTATACTTGCCATGATCTAGAAATGATAGGGAATAACATGGGTAACTAGTATTCAGGCTTCTACATACTTTAAACCCCTGAATCCTTCATATCGCAGGGTAAAACTGGGCAAGTCTCAGGGCTTTCAATGGGGCTTTCTCAAAAGGGGGAGCCCTTGGAGACACTGAAATAAGTTGATGGGGATGAGCTGGGTTTGAAGCGGGAATCCTTAGGGTTTAGGGTTCCATATGAGCTATAGTCCAAAAACTGGATCCCCGTTAATAACCCCTATAATACTCTGTATAGTCCCCTAAACAACCACCCTCTAAGGAGTTCAGACTATAGCTTATATGTCAGGGTAAGGGTTTAGGCTTTAGGGGTTTAGGGTTTGAGAAATTCCACGCAGAAAGAAAGCTCGAGCAACTTAAAACGGATCATGGACCAAGAGTTGTCAGCAACATACCATTCCTCAAAAAAAATGTGGCCTCACGCGCCATGCTGCCACTGCCATTTTTCAGCTCCCAGTTGCAACCTATCTGGGCCTCCAAAGAAAGCACAGCCCAAAATACAGAAGGAGCCAGATTTTACATCCTTTTGGTGTTTAGGTTTGAAAGAGCCCTCGACCGAGGTTTGGGGCAAAGGCCGAACTCCGCGCGCCTGGCACTCTTGGACCAGGCGTTGTCCGATACCTGCGCAGCTACCATTCCACGAAGTGCCATCTGAAGCCTACCTGGAACGCCATGGTATGTAGAATAACGACACTTGTGGCTGTTTTTGGAGGCCTTTGACTATTAGCTTACCTGTTCTTGGGTCGGTACTACTGTTTTAAAAAGCCCAGTATTTGGTTGAATGTTGTTTTTTCTTAGCGGAAGGGCAATGAGCAACCTTCAAGGTTTTGCCTTGCGGATCTTTGCCGCATGATAGGATTTGAGAGTTTTGGCGAAGCTTGTACACTGAACCCCAAACCCTAAGTGCAGATTTAGATCTTGAAGTCGCAGCTGCTTCTGCTCGCTCTACAGTGCTGAGCTCGCATGCCCATTCCAAGTTAGTCACAAGCTGGAACACACACTCAAAGCTAAGATTGCACGCGATGCTGTTTTTATTGCGGTCAATCACTGAAACATTCGTAGGACTGCTACCAATTCAAATTCTAGTCTCTCTTTGCAACATGCCTATGTGCACAACTTACGCTCCAATGTTGATACTGATATATGCTAGTTTCCCAAAATAGCGGGACCCCAAAATGGACCCTCATCTACTATAATCCTTATATGGGGACCCCCAAAAGAGTACTCCTAATTTTGGGAAACTACCAGACGTTCTCGTCAACCGCTTCCAGCATGGTACGCTGCGGATCGAAGTTCCAGTACTACTCTAGCATGCTGCGTGCCAGCTTCTTAGCTGCAGCAAGACTCATTAAACTCATGTAGGGTTTGGGTGGGAATGGAGAAGTAAACGGAACATTAAATGGAAACTGGGATGATGTAGGGACTTTGTGCTTGGGGTCTAGACGGGTATATGATGAAACACTGAGGTTCTCTAGAACAGTGACGAGGAAAGGCTGTAAATTTTGCATGGCTAAAATCTGGCTGCTGGCTGCTGCGCCACCTAGATCTTTAATCCTACTATACAGGAACCGCTTCTTCTTTTCAAACACCCGCCTCGGGGGCGGTGAGCCCTGACAAACAAGAAGCAAGCAGATCGGCGGCTTTCTTTGGCTTGGTTAAGAGTATAACTTACTGGTTCTTAACTTTAGAAGGGAATATAATCACCATGTAACCCCTATATATTTCCTTATTCCCTACTAACCCCCAGTAAGATAATGGGATTGGAGATTGAGGTGTTGTTTTTCGGGGCTTACCCCCTAGGGCTTGAGGGAGAAGTGAGCCTGGAGCGCAGATCTTGAACGTCTACCCAATGGCTCCTAGGTAGTTCCTTTTTGAATGTGTGAGGGTTTTTTGGTAAGGCAGTATACTACCCGAAAATGAGCTGCATAGGAGGGGCTGGGTAGGCTTAGGTTTGGAGCCCTGGGGTGTGAAGTTTTGGGGCATGGAGCGCACTTGGAAGAGTTGGCCGAATCAGTCAACGCTCAGTCAGCAATGAGGAAAGCTTGCCACAGCACACGCTAAAGGCTGACAAGGACAGGTGAGTAGTGTTTTTTGAATGGTTGAAGCAAATACGATTATTACCCTTATTTACAAGACTATAGGGAGATAGGGGATATAATCTTACTCTATAACGTGTACAATAGTAGCACCACATGGAATACTACTCAATTTACAGAAACAACAATCTGAGTGATGGATCAGCCCCGTAGTCCTCCGAGCTGGATGCATACAGTCAAGCCTTACCATCTGTGACATGGTGTACGGTTGATACCAGAAATCTTTAATGATCCTCAGTGCCCTGAACATGGAGAAGTATGGCACTGTAGTATACGTACTAAGCTCACGCAAGAGTGGAGTAGTACAGGAACTAAAGTACCTCGATAACAAATGCGGGTTTCCCAAAATTAGGTGTACGTTTTGGGGCCTCTACAACTCGGAATACAATATATATATATATATATGGGTCTATATTGGCGTACCCTAATTTTGGGAAACTACAAACTCTCGACCAGCTTCCATGCATAGAAATTTGGCCGTGGGTCTCCTGTAAATGCCTTCCGCTACTGAAGCCACAAGACTCCAGCAATAATCATAATAGTAGTAGTAATAGATACTAGTAGTAATAGTAGTAATAATAGGAATGGTAGCATTAAAATAGTAATAGTAATATCAATAATAGCAATAGTAATATTAATAGTGGCACTATTACTGCTGCCAGACTTCGAGTTTAAAGGTCAACCTTCCTAGCTCCAAAGAAAACCCCAACATCCGCATTTCAACCTTCCGTCGAAGGGAGAATTTAGGGCTCCGGGTTAGGGATTTAGGGTTCAGTCTTGCTGAACCGTCAGGAGTTTGAGACACTAATCCTGCTGACGTGACGGAATCCAAATGAACTCATCTTTCAACAGGGAGGCCAAAGTCCCTTTCCTTAGTTGGGGTCACCGTAACACCGAGAACAATCATAATGGCAAGGGTACCAGCAAACATACCAACTTACATGAATGATCCTGCCACAGACAACCAACCCCACACAGGACAACTGATATACATATACGTATCTATATATATATATATATATATTATCGCGCCAAGGAACTCCCGATGCAATCAGCGATGCAGCGTCAACACAAAAATGTCGCTGTAAGAATGGTAGCAGCAGTTATGAAACAACGATGAAGATGTTGGTGACGATGCACGCAATGACGCTCCTAATGCCGCTGCTGATGCTGATGACAACGACAATGTACAGCTATAGTCGCAACAGCATGGGTGAAAATACAAGATACAAGCATAGTGATGGCAACAATGCCTGAAGTTTGGCGGATGAAGGTACCCAGGCCCTCCTATGTAGGTCCTTTTTGGGTAGCATATTAAAATCCCTTACCCAACAATCATAACAGACCCAAAAAGGAGCTACATAGGAGCCCTTAGGTACGAAGAGGAAGAAGCGCCTGTGGGGGTCTGGCAACGCCGAGGCGGCTCTCGGAAGCAACCGTTGACAGGGCGCCAACCTTTGGGCTAGGTGGGTCAAAGAGGGAACTTCCCAGAAATGGGACGGGTACATTTATCGGGCTCCCCATAATAAGGACTGTGGTATTTGGGGATCTTAAAGTGTCCCTACTTCATACCATTTCTCAAAAGAACACCAATGCAATCCAAAATTGGCACACATCACGACTAGCATATACACCGCATTACACCGCCAAGTTCATTGGATTGTGCTGTGCAAACTCCGGGCGGGCTCTGGCAGCTTAGGGGTTTATGCCATATGTATTTACTCAGCGTTCCCCCGAAGCTGAACGACACTGGGTAAACAGAAAGAACCGTTGCTCTTCCTGAATCCACACCGGCCGGCCGCATTCATAAGCCTGAGATGGCAGTCCCGAAATCCAGAACAGCCTGCAATCTCAAGGCAGAAATGCCGAAACCTTCCCCAAACCGTCCTTCCATTCCAACTTCCGGCCTGGATTTAAGGCAGTCTACACCTTAATCCCTTACTCAATTGAATAATTATCAGGAAGCCCTGAGACCGCCAGCAACCACAAAGTCTCGAAAGTTGGACCGTAGCAGGACATCTTGCTCTTGAACTACTGCATGCAATCATGTGTACTGCACAGTAACACCAAAAAGCAAGCAATCATGATAACGACGTTGATAGCGCTGGTCGCAGTCACCCTTGGTGCAACGACACTTCAAAGCAGGGCGGCTTCCGTACGCGATTTAGGGTTTTGGATGTTCCTCAAAGCTTCGGTACTCCTTTCAGCACGGCTAGCAGGATCCTTGTCACAAAGCTTGACTACATCTGTCTGGAATGTTTCCGTCACGCTGGTTATACTCCAGACAGAATTCAAGCCCCAAAACCCTCAAATGCTGGTATAACCAAACGCTTCAGCCCTAACCTCAAAGCCTACATCCCCAAACCTTAAATTCAAAACCCAACTCAGAAGACCTCTAATGCCCACCCCGCCCAGAACCTGAAACGCTACTTACGCCTGAGCCTCAGTCCCAAATCCCTACACCCTAAACCCTTATCTGGGTTGCTCTTCAGGGGCTTACATTGAGGTACCATACAAGGTATAAATGTCAATTAAAAAGAACCCCCCCATATCTTAAATCAAATTAAGCTTCTTAACAACAAGCCAGTAAACGCCTAGCCCTGAATGCAGACACCTGACCCTAAATCCCTAAATCCCTAAAACCTCAAACCCTAAATCCCTAAACCCTCAACCCCAACCTCCAAACCCTAAATCCTTGAACCCTAAACCCTAAATCCCCAACCCCCAAACCCTAAATCCCTAAACCCGAAACCCCACCCATCAAGGCCGAAGCAGGGCGAGCGAGGCCCACCTTCACAGCAACCCCAGGCTGTGCAACGCCTGCAGCCTGTTTAGGTGTTTAGGGTTTTGGATTCATGGATTTAGGCGTTTAGGGTTTAGGGATTTGAAAGTTTAGGGATGCGGGTATTTAGGGTTTAGGGATTTATAGGGGTTTAGGGATTAGGGATCTATGGTTTAGGGATTTAGGGTCGAGGGATTTAGGGTTTAGGGGGTTGTGCGAGAGCTACTTTGGGTTTAAGGCTTTATGCGCTACAGTCAACACTTCTTAGAGGGATATGTAAGGTCCAGGGGCTAGGGATATGTTACTTTGATGCTGGAGACTTAGTTGGACAACAGAATGGAGAATGACATGGAAGCTGGTTTCGTATTGGGATCAAGCTCAGAAGCCTAAACCACCAATCCTTACCGGAGGAAAGCCTACCGTAAAAGCGAACGGTCTAGTTCCAGGGTGCTGCTCCCAACTGTCTCAGTTGGACAGCCATGTGAGCTATAGTCGAATAACCCCTATAGTACTCCCCTATATAATCTCCTATAGAACACCCTGTAAGGACTATAGCTCATATGTTGAATCATTGCCCTCAACTTGGCTACCGTCTTACGGACTCTCATGCAAGGAGCCCTGTGCTTTCAGATGGAGGAGCGGCTTGCAAGTCATAAGGGCTTGGAGGGTTGTCTGTAAGGATTCCACAGGGCTGGGGTGTAGAGTTTAGGGTTTAGGGTTTGGGGGTTTAAGGGTTTAGAGGGATGGTCCTGAGAAGGAGCCAAGTTCGAAGACATTTTTTCGAGGACATGTCTCAAACGCATTGGCCAGGATCTTACCGGCTCTAGGGTTTGGGGCGGAGCGGACAAGACTGTATGAAATCGAATGCAGGGTTGATTCGGGCATATTGGGGCTGTGTTCAGGGGTTAGGGCAGGGCTTCGGGTTTTAGGAGTTCAGGCAAATGTGAGCTTGGATGGGGTCCCTGCCAACAGTCAAGAATGGCCGTCTAAGCGTGTACGGATTGAACGAAGCAACACGGGTGCTTTCTCTCGATGGGGGTCCGACTCACAGAAAAATCCTTGCTGCGGGTTCGCACGCCAAGATCACCACAGGCTAGGGAAGCCAAGAATCCAAGATAGCCCTGTTGAATTGAGACCCTGCTTATTTCGCATCAAGCCTTTAGATCGGGCACTGCAATTTGAGACACCCACATACTGCTGATGGCCTCTGCTCTTCTGATAGGGTCAACATTCAGAACGCATGCAGGATGAGGAAAACCTTGCACCTTGCACATGCTAGCTCCGGTCTTAACCCTAAGGATCCAGATAACCCAACGTAGGTAATGTTTACAGACCTCAGGCCGAATGTAGGTGAGTTGTATACTTGGATCCTTAGGGTAAGCCTGCAATGCTATTCTGAAAGCTGGCACCCCTACCCCTTCGCTCGCCCTAGCCTCTCTGGCTTTGGTCCGGCACGGGGCTACCTCGCGGGCTGCCACAGCCTTAGAGGGTCAAGGAATGAATAACAGGTATTTAAGGGTTAGGCAGATTCAGTATGTGCTGCGTATAGCGGAAATTGCAGAAGTTTTAAGTTAGCTTGCTGCATCCCAACCTCCAAGCCAAGTAGCGTTGAAGATTCCGACTTCAGGGCTTGAGGGCTCGGGGCTGAGTATATGATTTACGAGACGCTTAATAGGATCGAAAGGACAAGGTTTTCATGTTGTCACGCCTCTGAAGACTATCCCTAAACCATGTCAACCCTGAAGCCTACTTCATCATAAAACCCAAAGTCCCCCCTAATCCCTGAACCCTAAACCGCGCCCACTGCACTGCACGCTGGCCTGTTTTCTTGCTCGTCTGGCCTTGTACATGCTAATGAATATTATCTGTGCCAGATCCAAAGCTGTTAAAGCCGCATGTGCGTTGAGTATGGCAGCTACAGTTGAACGAGCCAGGGGGCAGAGGGTATTTAGGGTTTTACAGGGGTTATATGGCGATTACATAGAATTTAAGGATATTGCACCAAAGCTGGACAATGAAATGGACCAGACAATGAAAATGAAATGAAAACTAATACCAACAAAGTTTAGGGTTCAGAGTAAGGAACGGGGAATCAGGTGACTAAAGACATGAAG
This sequence comes from Symbiodinium pilosum, assembly GCA_905231905.1. Lineage (NCBI taxonomy): Eukaryota > Dinophyceae > Suessiales > Symbiodiniaceae > Symbiodinium > Symbiodinium pilosum. The sequence continues at coordinate 165,700 of CAJNIZ010036891.1, read as the reverse complement.
ATCAATAGGAAACAAATGTTTATAACGGGGGTGTACAGGGAACTAAATAACATGTTTTGCTGCTTGGGCCACGAAAGTTAGATCTTCCTCATCGTACTTCTCGATTAAGGCTTAATGTGTGCAGTCTGTCCGCTTGGCCGTTGGTTGAGTCAAGCGGAATGACATGCGGGGAGATTCTCAAAATGTGAGTTACCCTAAGCACGGAATTACCTGGAGATCAACTAGGGAGAAAACATGGAATCTTTTCTTGTTGGGAACTACAGAGCCCCTATTCAAAATATTAATCCTCACTCCAGTGACCAGTGCAGTTTGCTTGTCACCCGTAAATCCTAACCCTAGACCCTGAACCTTGCTTGATCCGTGAAGCAGCTTTTAGATCTTACACACTGCCTTGCACCGTAGACAGGTGCGGAGAACTTTTCACTATCGTGGCATTTCAGGAGGTGTCCAAGAGCTACGACTTCAACGCCGGCTTAATTGTCGAAATCAAGGTCAATCCGATTATAATGCACAACGTAATGAAGGGGTCTTGGGGGCGTACTAAGTTGTAGAACTTATACGCAGACTACAAATCTTCGACTCATATGCAGAATATACAGGATCATATATCCCAATTCTTCAGATGTCTACCCTAAACCCAATACACCCGCATACGCCCTTACAAGAACTCCTTGTTGACCGATCCTTAGCAGTTATTCAAATATGTGTTACCTGCCAATGGACAACATGGAGTGGTGTGTTGAGTCTAGTTGAATGCTTCTATTTGGTCACAGCAAAGTACAACAATGGCGAGCTCTGCAATTTTCAAAGGTTTTCGTTTGATTTGTCCCATAACAGTACTTAAGCCGCACGCCCTGAGACTTTGAGCCAAGCATTTTATTGTTGGCTATGATTGTCGAACCAAGCTTGACAAGAACTTCGGTTGGACACTGCAAATTGCAAAGCGTTCCAAACATTGCATCGAAATCTACAACTAGAGACTAAAAGGCGTGGAATAGTCATTTAGCCCGCTTGCTCTGGTACCAGACTACAATATTGATTTATAGAGAGGGAGTATTACCAACAGGAAGGAATAACATCATAGTTACTCAAGTTGCTAGAATACGTACGTGTCCTGCAGAAATTCCAGGAAGCAGGCATTGGAAGTTCTGAGTGCTCGCAGTAGCAGAACTCCATGCCTAACCTGTGATGCACCTGGCGCTACTCACCTGATCTTGCCGGCCGATGTTACACCACCTCCCTGTGAAAAAAAGTCGGTCGAAGAGCTACGCCTTGCCATTCGCATCTCAACAAATTCAACACCTGCTCGGGCTTGCCTTCAGGATCGCAGTCGCAAAGCTCGTGCGTAGATTTCCCAACCCCCCCATGTAGCTCCTTTTTGGGTAATATTTTATAACCCTTACCGAAAACCATAGCAGACGAAAAGAAACTACATAGAAGCCCTAGGGCAATAATCATAAGTGCCGAAAATAGAAACAAAGCTTCCGGTCTTTGAAGGTAGGTGGGTGGAGCCCGAGACCTTGAGTCCTAAATCCTGGTGTCTTTGTAGGCCCTGGACTGGTGGCGAATCAGGCACGTGTAATGTGTGGGTAAATTCATGGTGTGGGATTTAGGGGTCTCCGTGCTCCTCCAACGTCAAGTATTTTCTGACTGCGAGCATGGCAGAACTGCATGATTTGAACATACCGCTGCTTCAGGAACCCTACCTTAGTGTAGGACTTGTCAGCAATTAGACAGCAGCTTACATAACATTGGACAGCCGTAGAAGAAGCGTAGAAATAAGGGCACACTGGGGAGCCTGCTGCGGAAACATGCCTAGATCCGTAGTCCTAAGCCCTAATCCACACAGGCCCTTGTGAACAGCACACACGTCAGGCGTGGTATACTTTGACAAGTGTCCAAAAAAGTTGGCATACCAGGGAGCTGCGTGAGCAATAGTCTCAGCTCCAAATATTCCGCTTCATAAGCCTTTCCTTTTCGGCCTTTGATCTGTTCTGCTTCTGCTGCGTCCTGACCAGAATGGGCTTGGTGGAACATATGCCCCGTAAGCACACGTCTGACACATGTAGACTGCGAATTGCCGATATGCTGCGCGTTCCGGTGCTATGGCCTCGTCTTCTTGGTCTTATCGGCAAGCTCCTGCCATGCTGGGCGTGTCAGCTAGCATTGTTGCGGCTACTCAAGTATGCGCCGCCCCATCCTCCGCGCTCAAGTAGCGACGTTTTGGGCACCGGCTTGGCGGTGACCGTCTCGCTGTTGGCTTTGCCGCCGGGCATCCTGGCAGTCTTTAAAAAGATAGGGGTCCCCAGCGATCTACAGGGACGGGGGTTATGAAAGGAGTTTAAGGTTCCCGAGTCACAATTCTGCATGGATGATTCTGAAACCCCGCCGGGCATCCTGGCAGTCTTTAAAAAGATAGGGGTCCCCAGCGATCTACAGGGACGGGGGTTATGAAAGGAGTTTAAGGTTCCCGAGTCACAATTCTGCATGGATGATTCTGAAACCCACTCCATATCGTTGAGTGCAGCTGATGATCTCATCGGCACACGTGCAGATATGCATTGACAGCCCTATATCGAAAGCAGAATGCCTCTTGACAACAGCGGCCCACGCCAGGTCCCGCAGCCGTGCAAGCACCTCAGGCTGATTGAGCGTCACTGTTACGTGGCTCCATGTTGCCTTCTCTGCGAATATCTGATCCCGTCGTGTCTACGGTTCAAATAATACATTTATTTGCCTGTTAAATCATCTTAGCACTTGGAGATCTGCCAGACTCCTCGCATTGCTGGCTGCCCACTCCTTCTTGCCTGAACCTCGCTTGTTCTCCCGGTCTTTCTCGTCCAAGCCGGAATCTTTGCCCTTGGTTGCCTGAGAAATGTGCTGTCATTGCTACGTGTCACGAACCATCTGAGTTGACACGATGGTTGGCCGAAAGCCCTAGTAATGTCGAACCCGCTTCTGCATATGTACCTCAATTGATGTCAATTTTTTAGGGTAGACGATGTGCCCCAAGTGTGTTGGAGAAGCCTGCTTAATGTCAATTTGGATCGGAACTTCGAAGCTCTGACTCTTTGTTGTACTATTATGAGGGAGGGAGTAGGCTCAAGTTGCTAAAGCTCAAAGAACGCTGACTATAATCCTTTAATCATGTGCAGAAATCAAACGAACTTCTGAGATTCCTAACCTTTATTCCAATCCAAAAATTAAGGGTCTTCATTACAAAATGGTTCATGTACCTGCAACTATTTCTATTTAATGTCAAAACCTATACTTGCCTAGGCCCTATTTCCAGAGTTCTTTATGCTGTAAAGCTTTACACCTCGGATCCCTAAACTCGCGACCCCGGAATCGCTGAACTCCAGTTAATATCAACTACTTTACTTTGCCTAACCCTCCACAACTGCTGTGCTACCCAGTCCACTGAGAATACGGGCCCTTGTACTGGAATTTCTGAAGCACCTTTCGGAAGGTCAAAGTTCATAGCGGCCTAAGCTTTTGTCTAGAGGCCTTTTGCTCTAATTAATACCTATCACTTTGGAGTAATCGCCACCCTATACAGTCCCTTCGGTAGCCCCTTTAAGAACTTTGGACTACAGCTCACATGAGACCCTCTAGGCAGGTGATACTTGAGCTGTTCTCTTGGCGCGAAGAGTTTCAACGAACAGCTCAAGGGTGGCGTGTGGGTACAGCTTAGGGTATGGATGTTTCAATGTGATATGAGCTATAATCTAAACTCCCAGTATCCCCCTTAATAAGCCCTATACTATTCCCCTATATAATCCCAATATACCCCTTTAAGGAGTTTAGACTATAGCTCATATGTTGGAGCGTAGTACTTCCTGGCAGTGACAACCCCCTCAAGAGGATTGCAGTGCATGAAGCTTAGCTAGAAAGTCCAAGCACTGGCAAGGCGCAGACAATCTAAACATCTGCCCTGACTGCACTTGCCATTTCAAGAGTCGCTCACTTTCGACGGCACATCTTCACGCCTCCTGGTGCAGAGGGAGCATTTGGGTCTGCCGTTGGGGGATTTTTGTTATCAGGACCCTGGTCATTGGAGTGGATAGTACATCATTGGGCCTACACCCTGAAATCGCAACCCCAAACCCTAACAACGTATATCTAAGCCCTCAAACATTGGAACCTACACCCTGAAGCTCCAAACCCTGAATCCAAACTCTAAAATCCTGAGCCCTGAGGCAGAGCCTAGTGGATCCCAAAAAGAGATACTGTAAGCTCAGTGCTTGGCCATGAGTTAGGTACAGCCCCCGCAGCAACAGTCTGCTATAGGGTTAATGCGTTAACACTAGGAACTAGTAGACTCATTATCCGGGAAGTTCCCAAAATTAGGGTCCCGTTTTGGTGCCCTAAATATTAGGTGCCGAAACCCCAAAACCTAAACCCCCCTGAACCTAATGTAATATATAACCTACGTAAAGGGACCATAATCTTGAGAATAACCCTCTCTAAGTGTTGCTGGGTGGGGCCAGAACTCAAGACGTGAGCGTTAGGGCGGCGACTCCCTGCTGATGGTGGTTTCTTTAGACCCAAAGCCCTAAACCCTAAATCTGAATCCTAAACCCTAAACCGTATATAATCCCCTTTAAGGAGTTTAGACCCTAAACCCTAAACTCTACATAATCCCCTAAATAAACCTCTTTAAGGAGTTTAGGCTACAGAAACCTGGGTGATGCAAGCTATGGGCCGTTTGGGCGTTAGTAGCTATCCAGGGCCAATCGCGCAACCCCATGCGTTCAACGAATGGGTCATCGCGCGTCAACGCCCGAATGGTCGCAGTTAGGGCCGCTTAGGGTTTATGATTTCGGGTTTTACGCCACACTGGGAGCTTTGCCCCACGCAGCCCACCCTTCCAAGCACAAAACACTACCTATGTTTTTGCACGGAAGCTATTGTTTCAGTTTGTTGGGGCGAGCATGTAGCCTTTCTGGCAGACCATCAAGTACATCGTGTGCCTGTCAAAGGTATTGCCCTCATGAGCCCTAGTCTATCTAACCTCCTAGTCTCCCCCTTAGTAACCCCCATAATACTCTCGTATATAACCCTAGACACTAAATTCAGGGAGTTATATAACCCCCTTTGAGGAGTTTAACCCCTATAATACTCCCAAATATAACCTAAACCCTAAATTAAGGGAGTTATATAACCCCCTTTAAGGAGTTTAGAGGAAAGCCAAGATTAAACTTTTCAGAGGGGGCGCCTTGCCGGTGATCTTCTCATAGATCTCCCGCACCTTGCAGTAGCTGAAGTTGGGTACACTAAGCCCTAAACCCCTAAACCTTAAACCCTAAACCCTAAACCCTAAGCCCCTAAACCCAAGCAAGCCTCCTGGAATTGAGTTTCTAAATTCGCGCGGTTTAGGGTCTTGAGGCGTTTAGGAGTTAGGGTTAGGGCTTAGGGTGAGGGATTAGTGTTTAGGATTTAGGCCTTAGGGTTTAGGGAATGAAGTTTTTTTTTTTTCGTGAGTTATATCTTAAACTCTTTACCGGGGGTTGTCAAGGGGATTATATGGGGACTACCATAGGGCTTCTTATGTTGGACTCTTGGAGTTTAGACTATAGCCGCATAAACGTTGCAGCATTTGATAGATGTCAATCTTGTAGGAGCCTCAATAAAGTCTTGATCAGCGAAGAGATGGCTAGCTCAGAAGCAAGAGAATTCACGGTATTATTGAGGGCTCCAACCCTAAACCCTAAAACCTTTGGCATCTGGGATGTGCGATTACTTGGGGGGGGGGAGCTGGTCTACGAATTCCAAACCTGGAGTGATCTACAGTCTGAACCCCTACTATCCCCCCTATGACCCCCTATATAAGCCACTATATATGCATATAAGCCCCTCTAGGGAGTGTACACTACAGCCCATATGCGGCTTATGAAAGAATACTCCCCTATGGAGTTTAGACAACAGATCAAATTTGATCGTTCGCATTTCAGGAGGTACCTAAAGCTGCCCGATGCACGAAGCCCACGAAGGCCCCAATCCACGATGCCATTGAAAACGCAGCGGACATTTCCCCCTAAACCCTAAACCTTAAAGTGGGATTTTGGGGGGGTGATTGGGCACCGCTTGCGGTTCTTAGGGTTGGATGCTTCAGGGTTTCGGTTGTAGGTCTGGAGAAGCGGGAGAATCCACATTGTCAATAAGGTCTGTTTTGGAAGAGGCTCCCAAAAAAATCCAAACCCTCAACCCCAAATTCGCAAACCCCCAAACCCTAAACTCCCTAACTCGTATGTCTCTCTAACCCAAGGACACCTTCATGGCGATGACGGTCTGGAGGAGGCCGGTGCCGTTCTGCGAGCCCGGGGAGGACTTCAGGCCAACCATGGCCTGCGACAGAGGCTTGTTCTGGTATAGGGATTAGGGTTTAAGGTTTAAGGTATAGGGTTTAGGGTTTAGGGCGGAAGGTTTAGTAGGGTTTAGGGCTGAAGGTTTAGGGTTTAGGGCTTAGGGCGGAAGGTTTAGGGTTTAGGGTTCAAGGTTTAGGCATGAGGGTTAGGACGGTTAAGAGTTTACCCAAGGGCTCCTATGTAGCTCCTTTATGGGTCTGTTATGGTTCATTGGTAAGGGATTCTAGTATACTACTCAAAAAGGAAATACATAGGAGGGTCTGGGTAGGGCTTAGGGGTCTCGAAAAAACAGGCGTCCCCATGATATGCCCGAAAGCACCCGAGCGATTATTTCAGGGAGGGCCGGCCCTCCTCAACCCGTGCGGGGCCTTCAAAAGCTCAGGGGTCCACCTTAAGGATCTCTATAACCCAATTTTGGAGGTTTCTTCTTTGATGCTCGTATAGCGAGCATTGAAGAGATGACCCTGAACTCAGGACACGGACGAGTAGGTTTGTCGGTTTGCAGTTGGGAGATTCAGTTGGGAGATTGAGAGTTTAGGCTTCAAGGTTTAGAGAGTTGAGGGCTCATGAGAACCTGACGACAAATCCCTTGGCAGATTGCTTCTTTTCAACAAGTCACAACCAAGCAAATGCTTGGCCGGGTAAGGATAACATGAGCAATAGTCTAAACTCCAAGTATCCCCCTTTATCACCCCTATAATACTTCTATTCATAATCCCCTAAACAACCCCCACTTCAAGGAGTTTAGACCCTAAACCCTAATCCCTAAACCCCATATAATCCCCTAAATAATCCCCACTTTAAGGAGTTTAGACTATAGCTCCCATGCAGCTTACATAGAGCACGGGCAGGGCGAAGTTCATCTCAAGGCTCCAAAAACAAAGCTCCAGAAGGTCGACGCTTTCGTGTCTTGCGGCTTGGGTATATTGGGGTTATATGGGAGGGTTTGGGGTTGAGGGTCTAGGGTTTGGGATTTAAGGGTTTAGTTAGTTAGGGTTTAGGGTTTAGTGGGGATAATGGAAAAGGCATGGAAACTACTCTATAGTATATTGGAATTTTATTGGGGAGAAGGGAAAAGAACATGGAAACTACTAGTATATTGGAGTTATATTGGGAATGATGCAAAAGAAAATGGAAACTACTATAGTATGTTGAGGTTATATCGGGGATATATTGCGCAGGATTTGCGAGGGTTGTCAAGGTATGTATGAATAGGACTCACAAGTCCCGCGGGCTTGTTTGCATTGCTCAGGACTGCTGCAGCCAAGTTGTGAAGACACATAAGAGACTGTGCACTCGCAGCCGATAAAGATATCCTCTCCTGCTAATTCAAGCACCGGAGCATGAACCTTGAATCTCTGTTTTCCAGTCACCTCGCCTATCGCGAGCCTCATGCTCTAGGGCAACAATGACCCCAACCCATCCTTTCAGTAAGTTGGATTAGCAGCATCCCTCGAAACTAAATTCAAGCGACACCACGCCAAAAAAAATGAAATAATAAAACAACAATAGAAAACAAACCAATGAACCATTAACTGCAAAGCCCTCCTTAACAGACAACCTCCCAAGCCCAAAGCGCTACCCAAGGGCTCCTATGTAGTTCCTTTTTGGGTCTGCTATGGTTTTTGCGTAAGTGATTATAATATACTACCCAGAAAGGAACTACATGAGCTATAGTCTAAACTCCTAGTTTCCCCCTTAAAACCCGTATGATACTCCCCCATAGAATCCCCTAAATAACTCCCTTCAAGAATTTTAAACCCTAAACCTCAAACCCCACACCCTAAACCCAACCCCGAAGCCCTAAACCTCTAATCCCTAAATTGGGGTAGTATAGCTCACGTAGGAGGGTATGGGTAAGTTACAGACCTCAGTGAGCTCTCCGGACTTCTTTGCACCCAGGCCCTCGAGGCTTTCCTCGATCTCCTCCAGTTTTTGCTCGTTTCAGGGTGATATAGGGTTCTATAGGAGTTAGGGGATATAGGGGTTATATAGGTAGAAGGGAAAATCAAATGGAAACTGCTATTTAGGGTTTAGGGTTTAAGTTGTGGATGTACGTGGACCGCCCAGAATGTGGAGCAATGGCCCTTCTGGCTGTTTTTTTACTGTTGGACCCCTATTTTACCTACTTGGGGGACCAGGTAGCACTTTGCCAAAACTTCCCAAGTGCCTCCTAGAACTGCTATGATGAGCCCTTCCCAAAATGGCCTCAAACCCCTGTTGGCAATTATCTGGGGTCGTGCATACTAAGATTCAAGATTGGGGTATGTCACTCTGCTGCAACAAAAATTTCTGGGACTATTACATGTTTCTCTCACTGTTTGTGTTTAAACCCTAAACCCCCTTTACATTGAGTTGGTGAAGTCTTGGCCTGGTGCAATGGCCTTACCGCCAGAAGGGTTCATAAGCTGATGGATATGGTTTAGCATTTAGGGTTTAGGGAGCCCATCCTACTATTGTCTCCAGCAAGTCAAGGAACTCAACTTCCAGCAAGTCAAAGTACTCAACTGTCGAGCATACGGAACTTTGATTTCAAACCACGTCCATGCTACCCTACGGCCTATGAAGGAGCAAAATACTAGAACAGGGTCTTGGTGTCAATTCTACTTTTCTTATGGGAACGTCGATTGGCAGTTGTACAGGCGTCTAAAATTTAGAAAGTATACCCGGCATGAGGTCTTAGAGAGCCAGTTGCCGGGCTTGCAACCTTAAAACCTTTCCAAGGAGAACAGGCGTGAGTCTTGCGGAAAACTCCCCAGCAGCAGGCATGAAACGATCTCTGCGTGCATGTGCGGGCTTCCCATGATCCTTAACCCAAGTTTCGGGCCTTCAGCTGGCTCTCCATGTTGTCCATGTCAATCTCGCCATCCATTTCCAGAACGGTGACATCGTTGCCAAACCTTTACAAAACAGCGTTGGAGGTTTGGATGTAGGGTTGAGCGCATTGGGATGTTGTGTGAGAATGCGATAATGAAATCCACAGAAGAGGTCGGATCCGTAGGGGTAACGGCAAAGCCTTCGGCTCACTCAACCGCCGGGCTTGGGCCAGGGTTGATGGATTATGGGGTTTAGGGTTTCAGGTTTAGGGTTGGTTGTCCCGGACCGTGTAAGGGTTCAGCCCAGGGTGTAGATGTTTCGCCACCAGGACCTCAAACTGCGCGCTTCCAATGCAGAAGACTGTCTTCCGTCCGTGGGACTAGTCTAGATAGGGACCCAAATCATTACCAATGTCATTTGAGGTTTACGTGGGGCACCCTGTACAATTCTTGTACAAGGAATCTGGGACTATGAGGTGGTAACTATGTAGGCATTTACACTCTCTGGCATGACTAGGAAAGGTTGTGGTGGGGCTTGTTTCTGGAAATCTGGAAACAAAATTCAATTACGAGTTCAGGGCCAACCGCATAGGGCCGGGGTGTAGGAGAAGTGGGTCTGCGGGATTTTTGTCTAGCAAAAGTGTAGTATGATAGCGGATGGAGTGTAGCGTTGAGGGGCCAGCCTTTACCGATTCAGGTTACCAACCGTGGCTGCTTGGGAAGTTCCCTGCATGGTGTTCTCAATTGGCACTATGTTTTATGGCTGTGTTGGCAAAAGCCGTGTTGCCGCCTTCAAACCCCCAGATGTTAAGTGCCTTCTGTCGCGCTTTTACGGCTTGTGTACAAGGCCGTGTTGTGGGGGGGGGTCTGCCGCAAAGTTCGTCCATTGTTACATACGCTATGCTATGTGGCATGTAACGAGTCAGGGCCCTGGGTCCTCTTACAAACCGATAATTTTGGCACGCTGCCATGTGTGTACACAACGTATATTTGCAGGTACTGTCGGGTCATGATCTTCTGTGGGTTGGGGACGGACAAGACCCTACGTACTTTCAAGAACATGACGGGAATCGCTGCATAGACCAGTATCCACCGAAGAAAGGATGCGCCAGTTGCTGCAGGGTCCTGTCCCCCCAAATGGCCATCATGGAAAACACTTTCCCCTACACTTTCCTCATAGACCTACAGTTCAGACTTCCCCAAAGTACCATGCCCGATTGTTGATAGACACCACCACGCCGTCCCTGTATTGGCCTCTGAGAACACTAAACCCTAAGCCCTGAACCCTAAGCCCTAAAACCTGCACCCTAAAACTGAACAAACAGCCAGCAAATCAAGAGATGCTACGTCGCAGCCCCGCGCCCTGAACCAAAAACCAACCCCTAAAGCCCAGAAGACCCAGCTGCAACCAGGAACCCAAAGCCAAAGCCCTAGGCATATAGTCCCCCTTAAGTAGATACACTATGGGGTATATAGGGCTTAGGGTTTAGGTATATAGGGTTTAGGGTTATAGTCCCCCTAGAGAAGATAGAGCATGGGATTATAGGGGATCTTGTTATACTATAGTTATTATACCCAAAGCCAATTTCTATCTACTTAAGGGGGACTATACCCTAAACCCTAAATAGTAGTGTCCATGCTCTTTTCCATTATCCCTATATAACCCCCATATTCCGTCTACTTAAGGGGGACTTTATCCATTTGCAACAAGGAGGCCAGTCGTCATCGTACATCTTCAGGACCGCGCCGGGCCTTGGCTTCGTGCAGTTTGGGATTTGTTTGGGTGGACTGGGTTATGGGGTTATAGGGCTTGAGGCGTTAGGCTATAGGGGTATAGGGTCTAGGTCATAGGGTTATGGGTTTATGGGGTCATAGGATTTAGGGTTTAGTGTCTTTCATCATACGAACCCTTTGCAACAAGTGCACAACTTACGAGAGCAATCAACTTGCCAACGCTGACATGGGGGTTCCCAAAAAGAAGGGGCCCCTTTTGTGGGTCCTGTTCAAGGTTACCTTGCCAAGTACAGAGCTCTGCTTGAACCGCCAACCCTCATGCAAGGGGCCTGGGGATCAGGGGAACCGATCAATTTCCATTGCCATGCTATATGGGTTATTAGGGTTATACAAGGTTATATAGGGATTGTATAGGGAATGTATTGGGTTCAGGCTTTATGTAATTTGTGTTTGGGCTTAGGCTATTGGTCCTTAAAAACAGCTCCTGAACCGCCCGTAAGAGGCCATCAACCCCACAAATGTCGAGTGGAATCCTAGACACCGGGAAAAAATTGGGTGGCTGAAAAGGTGGGGTAAACCTGGGCGGGTGGAAGGGGCTCGGGGCATCCGAAACTACCGTGCGACTGTAAAAAAGCAGCCGCTGAGAGGAGTGCCATTTGATAGTCCAC
>CAJNIZ010036891.1:141230-154014 GCA_905231905.1 Symbiodinium pilosum | reverse complement strand
ACGCTACCTTTTGAGCCTCCTGAAAAAAGAAACGAAAGAATGCCACCACAAACCGAATCCCTAGACTCGAAGTGAGACGTCCGGAACCTAAGCCTGAAACCTCAGCCTATAGTCCCCCTAAAGCAGATAGAATATGGCTTTGGGTATACTATAATAAGATCCCCATATACCCCACATTTTATCTACTTAAGTGAGGCCATAACCCTAAACCTAAACCCCATATACCCTAGACCCTATATACCCCATATTCTAACTACTTAAGGGGGACGAAAAACTCAAGTCAAGGGGCTCGCTGCCCGACAAGCTCAACTCCTTCTTCAGGGTCACCATGGGGAACTTGCCGCCCTCGCAGGGCTGGATATATAGGGGTTTATATAGGGGCTTTAAAAGGTTTTATATAGGGCTTCATAGGGTTTTCATAGGGGTTATATAGGGGATTTAAGGTCTAGGGCCAGTAAGAAAAGGCTTTCTGGATATATTGAGCTAGAGTTGGATAATGGCTTTCAGGGAGAGATATGGGCAAGTATTCAAGATTCGATCTACACTTGAGGCTTCAGAAGAATCTGGGTATCGTTTCATGGAAATCAGTACATATGGGCATGAAAACAAGCCCCCAGCCAACCGTTGTTACCTGAACAGCCCTCATCATAGTTTTCTTCTTTATCGTTGTACTGCATTCATAAATAGCTGGCGATTAAGTAATATATCAATACTGGAACGCTTGGCGCACAAACACGCTGTGATAAAAGACGGTAAGACCAGCTTACTGGTTCCAAGCAGGGCATAATAATAAGGGAACATAACAGCTATATAACATTATTTGTTATGTTCCCATCTCTTGGATAAGTTTGGGGGCCCTATGAAATCATTCTTCTGACCTTATAAGGATTATATAAGGGTTAAAGGGTAGTACAAGTTGAACATATCTTCAAACCAACCCCTGATATTCCCTACGAATAACCAGTAAGCCAGGCAGCCCCTTCAAGATTAATCCTCAACCCTAAACCCTACAAACCCTAAACCCTAAACACCAAAGCCGGACACTGGTTGACAGGCTTAGCTTGTTGCAATCACTTCCTTGAGGTTAGTACAGAAAAAGGAATGTTATATTATGAGGAATATATAGGGGCTATATAGGGATGACGTAGGGATTCTATAGGGGCTATGTGGGGATTATGTAGATATTAATATTATGTAGGGCTTATATAGGAATTATGTAGGGATCACATTCCCTTATTCCCTACTAAGCACCAGTAAGATCAAGTTGTTAATTCAAATCCTTTCTTTTTGCATTTTCTTACCATCTTACAGGGGATGGCAGACCTGTCGCAACTTGCGGGCCCTTTCTCCAGACCCTAAACCCTAGACCCTAAACCCTCCTGTAGTGGGGGTTACTAATGCATCCCCGCATGGGGCAGGGCTGATACAGGCAAGCTGTAGTGAGTCATAGCGACTCAGGAAAGTACCTTATTTTCTAGCCTTCTGAGTAGGAGCTCAAGGTAAGTCCAGGGTTCTAGGATGCTAAATATTCGTTTTGGAAGCCTGCAAAGAAGATTTCGAACAACCTCAACCGTTTCCATAAGCCAAAACCACCAGAATTCACGGCCTTCTTCTGGATGAGCTTCACCTGCTGCTGCTGTGCGAGAGTGGAGCTTGAGATTTAGAACTTGAGGAAGCTTTTGCGGAACATTCGATTGGAGGTTTGTGGATTTGGGGTCTCAGTCAGGTTTCCGCATTTGCATACTCGCCTCCAAGCTAATGCAGCACTGTCCGTCTGAAAGGGACCTCCGCGGGTTTCGCATCCTAGGTCTTGGGAAGATAGGCTTCACCCTGAAGTGAACCAGGAGTTTGGTGCCAGCAGGATAGACAGCGACGAGGTTTAGGGCTTTTAGGGAGTATAAGGTTTGGGGTTTAGGACTTTCAGTGAGTAGGAGCAGATGTCACGGCCCCTTCACGATCTTGTTGTGCGGCGTAGTGTTCATTTGAAATGAGACCTTGTCATTTCCAACATCAAGCAGGCGGCCATGTCCACTCAAGTCCCACTGTGTCTGCAACCTGTCCCGTAGTAGCTTCGGCCTTTTTTCATATAGCAACGCAGCTTCTTACAATGGCTGTCATAAAGCTGAATGATGTTAACAAACGTCCAAACACCAGAGCGCAACTACGCTCTCAGCAGGGTTAGTACGGAGTGAGGGAAGATAATCCCTGTATGATGTAATTAGTCCCTCTCCCCTACTGAACCCCGGTAAGTTACTCCGTTGTACCCCCGAGGAACAAAACCTCCTGCTATGAAAAAATAACTCTACTCGAGCACCTGGACCTGTACAGCTACATAATCAAGAACCCTCGCTGCAACTTCAGCTGCTCAAATGAAGATAAACGCCGTATGACAAGAATGAAAAACAAAGGTACTACATATAGGTTTACGGAGGTCAGGATTTCCGTGAAAGCGAATCCGGCCTTGAGGAAGGGCAGGCCCTTGTCAGAGGGCTCGTAACCTCAATGTAAGCTCACCGTTTTACAGGCCGAACCCTAAACCCTAAACCCAATCTAAGCCATTATAGTAGCTTCCATGTTCTTTTCCATGATCCCTATATAACCCCTATATACATAACCCCTATATAACCCCTACATACCCCCATGTACCCAACTCTCAGCATGGATCCTGGGATGCTCCCCAAGCTTGTAGCCTAGAGGCGCTAAACACGTATGTGCATGTATCAGGTAGGACATGAGAAGTCCTCAAGAACAGGGTTTAAGGTATAGGGATTTAGGGGTTTAGGATTTAGAGGTTTAGGGTGTAGGGTCCCCAGTAACCCCTTAATGATACGGGTGCCCAGGAAAATATTCAGCTTTAATACGGAGACCCGAAATAAAAAGGGAAAAAGGGCACTACTGGGGTAGCTAGTAGAGGAACTTGCAACGTGCTCACAGAAATCCTGTTTAACCGTATATCCAAGTGCTGTAGTTGCCCGCTCTGCAGTCTCAAAGTCGGATTATGGGCGCATTCTACTTCGAATCTGTGTGGCCCACACCTGGCTTCCATCACGTCAAGCACTCTCAATTTAAGGTGTCTGTGGACCTACATTATGTAGACCCGATGGAACGTGCCCCTACCATTCTTTGAATAATACTTCCAGCGACGTGGTATCCGGCACATAGTCCGTGTAGCGGCTGCAAAATGAATAAACACCCCACATCCTGTCCCTTCGAGAGCTGAATTAAATAACAGCTGTTCCAACTTGTTGGAGCTGCAGCATTACCCTGCCTAAGATGTTGATTAAGTTTGTAATCGATCAGCCGTCGTGCCTCGACTGTCAGGAGAACCGTATTTGAGATTGATACGCATATTTTCCTGAAATCAGGGGTGCCTTATTGGAGGTCCTTGTAATAAGGAATATACTATCTGGGGGTCTACATTGGGGTCCCACCATTTTGGGAAGTATGCCCTGACTCCATGGCTTTGAGGTATCCGGGCCCTTGGGGTCACAGGTCCCTAAGCTGACTGGGATGCCGTGCGAAGCACGACGTCCGCGTTGGCCTCGGCACGCAGAGAGGCTTAATCTCTAATTCTTCATGCTTGAATAGATACCCTAGAGCTGTGGATATCTTGTCTCATGCTTAAACAGTTACCCTAGAGCTGTGGATATCTTGTCCCATGCATATGATCAGGCAACAGAAGGCAAACGATTGCGAATCGTTCGGGATTCTGCGTCATTATGAAGCCTGCGAAGAAGGCTACGGAAGAGCTATGTCCAAGAAGCAGTTGACCATGACTGCAAGATGCTACTGCTTGGATGTTTGTAGGTAGCTACAACTGGGGCTGTGAGTGCCATACTTTCAGACAGAGTTCCTGAATCTCATCTGACTTGTTGAGCTCTTCCTTTGACTACGAGTTCCGGGTGCCGAGTACCTATGATCCTCCTGGGCAACATGCTTCGGATTCAGCCCAAGACAACGCTAGATAGACCTGTCAGCTTGCCTAATCCCACAGTACGCCTCTTTGCCTTCCGTGATGCTCAGAACGAAAACTTGGGTCCCGCTAAGAACCACGGGTTATCTTTCATAGGGACTACGCGGCCATAAGGCTACCCATGTGGGCTATGTAGGATATCTTTTTGAGAAATTCCTATGTGCTGTCCTTGAAGCTTCCTGCTGCCTCGCTCCTCTTTACTGCAGTGACAACTGTGTATAGGTTCATGGCCCTTCATACAAAATACCTACTCTCACCAGGCAACATGGTCACTTCCTTTATGATTGGAGCCAGTGAGAGCCCGCACAGATGAGATGCGGGTTGGCCGGCACCCCATCTGTAGAATTATTGGCCCAAAGGGATTCCATCTGGCTCATAGGGCATGCTCTCGCCATGAGGAAACCCCTGATTTCCACGCGTAAGTATCTGCCCGCGGGCGCAGGCGACGGTGTGTGCAAGCCCTCTTAAGGAGCCAAAGCCTATACAAGCAGTTGGTACAGCGCAGTATGCCCTGCATTGGGTATGCTCTATGCGCTACCAACCTTAAACCCACAGTTGTGAGCTTCCTGCAATTTTGCCAGAGCTTCTACTTGTACAGGTAAACCAAAATCCCTGAACCCTAGGCCCTAAACCCCAAACCTTGCGCCCCAAAGCCCAACCCCTAAGCCCAAAACTCCAAACCCTTATATTCCCCTTTAAGTAGATAGAATATTGGGTAAATTGGGATCTTATTACAATATACACAAAGACATAGTCTATCTACTTAAAGGGGACTATAACCCTAAACCCTAAACCCTAAAACCCTAAACCCTAAACCTAGCCGCAAGCCTTAAGCCCTTGTGCCTTCTGGGGATCCACGTACTTGGAGAAGTCTGGGAGACGCTTCTCGATGTCCTCACGGACCTCCGTGGAAGATGGGACGGTTGCTTGGGGTTTAGGGTTTAGGATTTAGGGTTTAGGGTTTAGGAGGGACGGTTGCGGACTTAGGGAACGGCCTGCAGTAGTACTACAAGGCTAAGCCAGACCCTCCTTTGTCGGTCCTTTTCGGGTAGTATAGTATAATCCCTTACCAACATAACAGACCCCAAAAAGGGACTACATAGGAGCCTTTGAGTAGACACTTGATAACTACGTGGCACTTAGGACTCCTACTAAGGGTTAACCCTTCATTCCCTATAATAGGAATATAAGGGAATGCCAAAGGGTTAAGGGTCTAAGGTCCAAGCTAAATCCCAAGGAGATAACTACATGGATTTGCGAACTCAGTGAGAGTAATATGCCGGGTATGGATGTGGAGGCTATACATGTACGTAAAGAAGGCTTACATACGCTTTTCCTGTGTGGTACCTCCACTCCTCCAACTTGCCACATCATTAGCTGGAGGGTGGGCTCAGGGCTTAGAAGTTTGGACTTAGAGTTCCTGCGGAAGCTGCTCAAAATGTTCATCTTCAGGAGTCAATCACAACTCCTCGATGATCCCGGTAACCCCATGTAGAATCCTCACACCTGTCCCCAACCTCATGAGCCACAAATTGTGGGCCTTCTGTTCAACCCTGCCGAGAATTCTGTCGGCGACGTCTTGGCCCTCAGAATATATGGACATATGGTATGGACGTCTGTCTTGTACATGGTATATGTGTACGTATACAGAAAGACCTGACTGAGCGACTGAGCGAGAGAGGAGAGGGAGAGCGAGAAACACACATGCCCACACACAGAGAATGAGCTTATGTTCAAGGTGTGAAACCGCAATCGACGTACCTAAGCTCTCACCCCTTCACCTAAGTCCCAAGACTGACCCAATCCCTAAATCCTAGCCCTTACTCCCTGAGATGGTGTCCAAACTATCGGCCCTTTCCAGGTACTAACGGTAGCACTCAACCTCACACTTGGGGGGGGTGCGGAATGGAATGACCTTTTTATAAAGTTGCACCTGCTCCTCAGTCCAGCCACGCTCGGCAACGTCGCGCTGCACCTGCTACGCTGCACGCTTACGCTGAAGGTAGGCAGGTGCCATCCAGGCTTCGGATCTGAATTGTTCCACAATACAGCAGCAGTGGTTTCTTGGGTTGTTGTATGGGCAATGTCAGTATGCACACCTCCCATTCTGAATGTTTCTGTCAAGCTGCATGGTTGTTCGACAGCCGCATATGACCTGCTTTCTGCTCGCTTACCTCAGCCTTTTGACAAACTGTGGTACCTCCGAAGCGGCTGCGTAACTTTGAGAAATCTCTTTTGGGAGACGGCCACTTCAGGAAACACGCGAGGCCACAAGTGTCAGTCTAGGAGGGAGTTTACAGTTTAATGTCTCAACATATAGTCCCCCTTACGTAAATAGAATATGGCTTTGGGTATATTGTACTAAGATCCCATATACCCCATATTCTATCTACTTTAAGGGGACTATAACCCCTAAACCCTAAATACCCTGAACCATAAACAGTAGTTTCCATTTTCTTTTCCATTATCCCAGTATAGCCCCAATATAACCCCTATATCTACTAAAGGGGGGCTATAACCCTAAACCCTAAACCCTATATAACCTGAACCCTAGATAATACCCCATATTCTATCTACTCAAAGGGGACTATAGCCCTAAACCCTAAACCCTATATTCTATCTACTTAAGGGGGACGGGGACAATAGTTGTAAGGGTCCAAGTACCTAATAATCATATACTTACCCAAAACCTGTACTAGAATTACTATTACCCTAAACCCAGGTACCCAAGTATGGGGGACATGGACCCTAAACCCAAAACCCCCATATATCCCCTATACATCCCTATATATCCCCTTTAAAAGGGACCTAATTATTGGGTACTTGGACCCTCTGGGATTGTTGTAGCAGACCCATCGTTGCCTTCCAGGCAAACTTCACATCGTTCCTTGTGTCGCAGGGATCGTGTGCTTCTGGCTGAAATCACCAAGGGGACAAACTGCAAGCATAATATAGGGTTTACGGATTAGGGTTTAGGATTTAGGGTTTTGGGTTTAATGCAGCTCGTGATTTCAAAGCACGGGACTAGAGGCAGGAAGCTTAGCAATCGGGTGAGAGGGCGCAGTCACTGGAGACAAAGATCCCCAGGAGGATCCAACATTTAGATCCCTTGTGGAAGCCACAAACGGCCTCCGCACAATACCCCATATGAGCTATAGTCTAAACTCCCAGCATCCCCCTTCATGACCCCTATAGTAGCTATAGTGGTCCCCTATATAATCCGATATATAACACCCTCTAAGGAATTTAGACTATAGCTCATAGAATCCTCAAGGACCAGGAGAAGTAAGTAAACCCCAAACTGTCTATATGCTAAACCCTCTAGACCCTAAAGCCTCGAAACCCTGCAAACCTTGAACCCCATAGGCCCCCCCTGAACCCCGAAAGTAGGCAAAATAATAGCCCCCAAACCCCTAAAAACAGCCCAAGAGGCTATCATTCGACATACTTTTGGGTTCAGGTACCACCCTACACCCTAAATCCTAAACCCTGAATCCTAAACCCTAAACCCTAAACCCTCTACCCTAAACCCTACATAATTTTGAGGTTCAGGTACAACTCTGCTGCCGAAAGTCACAATGTCGATGTAGATAGCCAGGTCGAGCTGGGCGCGAGCCTGCAGCGAACTAGGAGATAAGGGTATAGGGTATAGGGTTCAGGGTATAGGGTTTAGGGTAGAGGGCCTAGGGTACAGGGTTTAGAGTAGAGGGTTTAGAGAAGACGGTATAGGGTGTAGGGTTGAGGGTAAAGGGTTTGGGGTAGAGGGCTTAGGGTAGAGGGCTTAGGGTATAGGTTTTGGGGTAGAGGGTTTAGGGTAGAGGGTTTAGAGTAGAGGGTTTAGAGTAGACGGTATAGGGTGTAGGGTTAAGGGTAAAGGATTTGGGGTAGAGTCCTGGAGGGCTTATAGTAGAGGGTTTAGAGTAGACGGTATAGGGTGTAGGGTTGAGGGTAGAGGGTTTGGGGTAGAGGGCTTAGGGTAGAGGGTTTAGAGTAGAGGGTTTAGAGTAAACGGTTTAAAGTAGACGGTTTAGGGTAGAGGGTTCAGGGTAGAGGGTTCAGGGCAGAGGGTTTGGGGTTTATGGTAGAAGGTTTAGTGTATAGGGCTTCAGGTTTATGGTATGGGGTTAAGAGTTTACTGGGTTGTTGTTAAGGGATTTATTTTGAAGTGCTAGATTAAGGGAACCATATTACATGTTATATGCTCATTATGCTTATTTGCAGCATATGAGCCGCAGTCAATATTTCCTACATAATTTGATGGACATGGGGTCCTTATTCGATACAATATTATGGATCATACTAAACTATAAGAGGGACCCCCATGTCCACTACTAAGTGTTCCTTAGTACTGGGGCTCATACATACATATATATATATATATCGCTCTCCCAGGTGCAGGTGCATAACCCAAACAGGAAGTGATAAATGTCCGGTTCAATTCTGCTGTTGGGGCCCTTTAATGTTGCGGTCTGCGTTTTGGGAGTATGCTTGTGCTAAATATTCCCTCTTTATTATCTAGAACCGTATCTCATGACATTACTTTTTGGGTTGCATTATGTATTCTGATTCCTTGCCTACTGTGTAAGTTTAGGTTCATGGCGTTTTAGTGTCTCTAGAGTAGTACAAGAGTTTAGGGTTAGAGGCTTTGCGTTTTAGAGTCTGGGGCTTGTGTTTTGAGGTTTAAGGGTGCTAGGGTCCGGTTTTGAGGTTCGAGTTTAAGGCTCAGGGGCCTTTATAGCTAAAGTAATCGAGAACCCACATGGGAAAGTCGATGGACAACTTGACCGAAGCCGGGATTTCATAGGGGTTGATAGGGGGATTGTAGGGGCCCAAATAGTTTCAATAGGATTCCCTAAACCTTAAACCCTAAACATACCCTAAACCCTAAATACTACGGTGATTTACGGATTTTGGGCCCTTTTTAGGTAGAGTTGGGGCTCCTTGGCGATCCTGAACGGGTTTGAGTATACTGAAATCCAAGAGCTGTGTCCAGCGATGACCTATAGTCCCCCCTCAAGTAGATAGAATATGAGGTATATGGGGATCTTAGCAAAATATTCCAAAGCCTCTATCTACTTAAGGGGGACTGTGGCTACAGCTTCAGGACGTAGGACGCTTAGGATGCAAGCTTTTGGGGATGGAACTTTTGGATTTCATAGGGTTTAGGGTTCAGGGGTTGTAGGTTTTGGATTTAAGGCTTCCTGTGGAAGGTTTAGGGTTCAAGATTTGGTTTGAGAAGATACTTGCAGGTGCCTGCACAACATCGACATTACGACCCCCGCTGTGTTTGAAACACACTCACATCAAATGCCTCAACCTTGAATGCTCAGCCCATAAGTTTTTTGAGCCTAAAACCCCTGCATAACTTTGGGGTCCCGGCCTTCTCTTTGAAAGTTGGGCCAACTAATCCTTGTAATGCCTGCCGGCCCCAAAATTCGTAACCCCTCAACCCTAAACCTAAACCCGTTGTCCCTATAAACAATGACCTCAAAATCCCCGCCTTCTCATCGTAGATAGGGTGCAGGCCCTCGAAGACCATCACCTTGTTGGGCTCGATCAGCTCAGGTGGGTCCTGCATTTCAAGCTGGGTATGGACGTAAGAGGTAGCAGGTAATGGGTGTTAGTAACCAACTTACGCAGAATGTGGAGACGTATTTAAGGCGTAAGGTAAAGAGCCAAGCGTCTCTTGGGCACAGGATTGGACATTACATTGAACCCTGAACCCTAAACGGGAGGATAGGCTAAGGCTGACAACCGATCCACATACATCAAGCCTGTTCTGTCATGCACTTCTCTATATTATGCGCGTACACATACCCACACACGAATTTAGGCACCCAGTGCCCTCCTCTGTCCCTCTCCTGCGGATGAAAGAAAAATGCACAGCCTCGCCAACACCCACTTCAACAGCATGCTTGTTAGGATTTCTGGCAGTTGCCCTAAATAGGTGCGAGGACCCTGATATGGACCCATAATATGATCCTTATTATAGTGCCCCCCAAAAGGTACCCCTAATTTTGGGAACCCCCCTTCTCTTGCAAACCAAGAACGGCCGCAATATGAAGTAGCCATCCGCCGAAGAATGCAGGGTGTCGAGGGTGGCAGCTGCACTTCCTGTAGTGGCCTCACAAACTGTAGTGACCTCAGAGCTACAATAAACCTCATGCTTTTGTTATTTTCTTAGGGTTATACTATAATCAAAACGAAAAACTAATATCTAAGGAGACTACAACAAAATCTGAGCCCTTCTTAAGGGGGTCCCGATGGCATCGCCTAATCTGTGGCTGGTTGATGCGGGGATCATGTTTTAACACGCATAAACAACACCGCAGAAATCCCAAGAACTTTTACTAATAATACTAAGAGTACTAATACTAATAGTAAGTAATAAGACTACTAATAGTCATAGTAGTCATAGTAGTAATACTGCTAGAAATCTCACAACATCCCTCCTTGTTGCCGGTGTCGTGGTTGTAGATGGGCTTGTAGACGGCCTTTCCTTGCTGGTTACGGGAATCTCTCAAAAGAAGGGACCGCTTGTGCACCCCAGCATAAAGGGATTAATGGGCAGCCCAAGCCGGGAACACCAGGAATATAGTAGGAATATAATAGGAATATAATTACCAGAACCATTAGAACCCTTGTAAATTCAGGATCCTTGGACAAGGAGCCTGACATCTTTGAAATCGTCTTCGTTTTCTTGCAGTGGGCTGGGAAGCCTTAACAGCTGAGGATCTTGCACTGAAACACAGTCTGTTCTGATCTTTTGCTAATCGCTTGCGCCAGTCAAGGCAGCGTCTACGAGGTTGGACACTTTCAAGATGTCCTTGCTCCGCAACAACCTTTTTCAATGACACTCAAACCGAGCAGATATCTACATTAAGTAGGTCGTCAATGTTGTGGCATTTTGGGGTGCCCCAAATATTAGGGGCCGTATTATGATCTGGACCCCAAAGGACCATTATTTTGACAACCCACCGTTGGGTGATGGTTATTTAACGGTTACTTTATGCTGCAGGGCCGGCAACCCCCTCCCCCCATCTTTTAGGAATTTGTGCTAGAGCCAACTTACTCTGCAAGCGTCTCAAGCTTCAGGCATTGAACTATTCATCTCACTGTAGTTTCCTTAGAACTATAATACAAGTACTATCTTTAATATTTCCTTGGGGTTATACTATACTGAAATTTACAAAACAGTTCAAAGAACAGTACAGCTAAGCCTTGGCATCTTTGAGGCTGTGACAACCTTTAACGCAGAAATGGCTGAGACTGGGGCTCTAAGCCCCAAACCCAAGACCTACTTTTGATGGAGGAAATCTTGCACAACCCTACATAGTCCCAACAATAGCAATCACAGTACTTTTGGGGATACTACGTAGTGCAAGATTTCCTCCATCCACTGCAGGAGCCCGAAAGCTGTTCGAGAGCTTCCTACCAGGTGCTTCATTCACCACTACTTGCGGGATCCCACGAATAAGGCTGTTCATCTACAGCCTGAAGCCGGGCGACAGCTGTACATAGGGTTGGTGCTCCACTTTTTGCATGACCCTTAAAACCCTGAACCTGTTGGAATTAGGTTAGTCAAGTCTACCAACGTCATGCAGGGTCTTGAATATCGACGATAGCTTTTCGTGAGTATCAAGTGAATCAGCCTACACCTTACACTGACGAACCCTTACAACCAACGAAGCTTCCTGAATATCCAAACCAACCTTTACCCGCACTTCAAAAGTAAGAAAATGATGGCCCGAAGCCACTAAACCTGATCTAAAGGCCATTATTCTATATGCTTCCGGGGCTTCAGGTAAGGCTAAAGCAGACACATCTCAACACCCGCAGTTCTCAGTCCAGCGTCCGGTCTTCAGAGCCTCCATCTGCACACCCATCAGGTCAAAATCGTTCCTTGCAAAAAGGGTTGATCATTTGATCATGTAGGGTTTGGAGTTGATGGCCGAGGAATTGGGGTCTAGGGAGGAGGATGCAGCACCTAATATTTTGAGCGCCAAGACGGGAACTATACTTCAGACACGTGAAAACGAGCTTGGTCATCATGCAAAAACAAGGGCCGGTTTTGAGAGACCAGGTTGTGAGGTTATGGTGCTAGGATTTAGGGACCCTAAACCCTTAAAGGGATGCCCGGGACAACAGAAAAAACAGAGGCGCCTGTTTAGACCAGGTAGCATCGGCTCACAACTCTGCAGTGCCCTGCCCCCTCTCAAAACAAGAAGCAAGTTCCCAGAGAGCCCCATACTCCTCAATTAAGGAATATACCCTAAATAGTACTAGCTATGTATTTCTTAATTCAGGGGTATTGGGCTCCCCGGGTTTGATCGCCAATCCAGCGATGTAGCGCGCAGATTCGAGCAAATGCGCCAGCTTCACGTTCAGAGTCCCGAGTGCTATGCTACTCGGGTCATGAATTTAACAAGTGTGAAAGACTTCCTACCCTTCATTTAGGCCTACGACCCACTATTAGGGGGCATGTAATCCCAATTGAGGGTACTAGGAAGGTCCTGGTTGATACAAATCAGTGGCCGCCCCATCTCTTCGATCACTATCGACTCTTTGGCCAGCATGTATCTGTGAATGCACCAACAAGAAAACTTTCATATGTCTCATGAAGAAATGCTCATGTACACGATCATCACGCCCTCAACAAACTTATATAACTACACAATAGAAAACACGCCCCAAACCACCCTCACTATTAGTACTAATATAATTCCACGTACTATCACTACCACCACTACTACTACTACTACTACTACTACGACGACGAAATTATCGCGTATTTGACGGTGCGTTTTTCTT
>CAJNIZ010036891.1:119112-141130 GCA_905231905.1 Symbiodinium pilosum | reverse complement strand
CCAGTGATTTTGAACAACCGATTAGCAAAAACACCACCGTCAAGTACGCGATAAGGCCCTACTACTACTACCACTACCATAACTACCACTACCACCAATATCAGCGCTGCTACTTCTACAATGCACTGATATTACGATTATTAATGCTAGCATTTTGAGCTATAGTCTAAACTAGCAGCATCCCCCTTAATAGCTCCTACCCCCCTATACGACCCAAATTTCATGAGACATGATGTCGTTGTTCCCAGCAAGCGGCTCGCGCGCATCCAGGGCGGTGAGTCCCGTGGCCTGTTACATGTTACTAGGTATAGGGTTTAGGATTAGGATTCAGGGTTAGGATTTAGGGTGTAGGCTTTAGGGACTAGGGTTTAGGATCTAGAGTCTGGAGCTTTTCCATCTTCATATTCATATACCCTTCATCCCTATATAGTCCCTAGAAAGTCATGAAAAACATTTTTTACGTTTCCCCTCCCCCCTACCACCCAAGAAAAAAAAAAGATATACAAAAAAACAACATATCGGTGTCTACTTTGGGGCTTGCGGTTTCGGAGTGCCCATGGGGTCGACATAACGGACTTAGGGTCTATAGGGCCTGAAAACATTGAAAGATTGTTTAGGGTCAAAGGCTGAGCATGCGCGGGGCCCGAATTTACATAGGGTTTAGGGAGTAGGGTTTAGGACTAGAATAAGAGGTTTTGGGGCAGAATTAGGTGGAGCACTCTCGCATCCTCTAGGTCTGTGCATTACATGATGACAATCTCCAACACCTTTATTTGGGTATATAAGGTTTAGGGTTTCGCAGCTCATTTAGGGCAACCAATTAAGGAAGCGGGTGACGCAACCCAAAATGGTATCCAGGCCTAAACACTGTATTGCGCTCCGTTCTGTTTGGACCCATTTAGGTAGTACCTTGTGGGGTTCGGTAGGGCTTTTCGTCTAGGATGCTTGCATGCCTTGTCTTAGCCCACTACCCAGACCCTCCTACGTGGTTGCCGTTTGGGTAGTATATTATAACCCCGTACCAAAAAAACATGACAGACCTGAAAAGGAACTACATAGGCCCGTGGGTAGCTTCGTGACGTCTTGCATCTTAATTGGTTAGGCCTTGCGGCCAGCACGATCATTGGTGTGGTAATCATCCAGGCAGATCACCTTGTCACGCGGGCTTAGCGTATAGAGCCTTTAGGGCTTTTTGTTCAGAAGCTTGCAGAGGCTTTGCGAAGGACGTATGACTACTGGGCCGCTTTCGTGCTAGTACTCTTCCCATATGGAGGATTGTGACGTGATGGGTTGTAGGCAAACCATGAACCCGAGAAAGCCTGCGGCGGCACCCCTATCTTAACTTTTCAGTTGTTTGGGATCTGTGCTCCCAGCGTGCAATCCTACATTACATGGTTAGCCCTGAAACCTAAACCCTAAACCCCTAAACCCTAACCCCTAAACCCCTAACCCTAGGATTGAGGGCTTGGAGCTCATTGTCGAAGGCTTGGCTTCGTAGCGTCCGTTGCTTACACTCCCAGATCATCTTGACGGCCTTCATAGGCCCTAGGGCTCCCAGTTACCTAAATAACGGGTTCTGGGTTCTATATACCCTATAGTTGCATCGCCTAGCAACCTACGGTAGGCATATGATTGTTGCCAGGTAGGCTTGGCCATTCGTGCAGAAAACATGCGTTTCTAGAAGCCACTCAGAACAGCAATACTCAGAAATCTCTGCGGCAAAGACTGGAGGTCCTACAGCGTTCGGAGAGCATCTTACAATTGAGTTGTTCTCAAATTATATTATGGGCGTCGTTTGGTTAAGATTATATTACGGCACCTAGTATTTAGGGGTATTGATTGTCGCGAGCCCGATTTCCAGGACGGGTAGGACCCATGATCCTGCAAAGTCGGTTCCTGCAAGTTGAAGACAACCTCGGGCTACAGTGTTGCCCTCAAAAATGCTTTTTCGAATATTTCACAACTTGAAATTCCTTCAGAGGGCTGCTGCACAACAAAGCTGGAAAATTTCTGACTAAATACTGACATGGCCCTGAAATACAGCCTTGCATACCTCGAAGAAGACGGATCGTTATTCGGGTGAGCTTTGGGAAGGTTTGGATTTGGGAGGGGAGTGGTTGGGGAAGGTTGGTATGGCCTGTTGCGTTGTTTACTCTCATTGTGATAGAAGGGCACTAATTGACGGTCACTAACCAGGCTGGCCCATTTCGGCAGGTTAGACACGCGCATCGCTCGCAGCAGCAGGTTAGGAAAGAAGGCTTGGGAGGTTGAGGCAGGGTGGGATTGTGTCTCACGAGTTGAAGCTGAGCAGGGACGGTCTGGCAGGATGGGGGGGGAGGAAGAGCCTACAACAGGTTGAACTGAAAGCGCATGTGGACTGAATTCAGAAGGCTAGGATTATGCTTCGGGAGGGAGATGACAACATCGCTTAAGCTTGAGTATGTGATGTCAGATAGTGCTGTCACTGCAGTAGTCGTATAAGCAATTTTTCGAATGTGAAATAAATGTCGCAACGGTTGATATCTGCCTTTTCAATACTTTCACATTAACCATTAGTATTTTTCCTCGTAATACTGCTTTTAAACTTATACAATATTTCAGTATACTATACAGTATTTTATATTATACTATACTATAGATTGTCATTATGAGTTTTGAAAGGGGGCTGGCCATCATTATTATTTGCCAGATAAGCGTATTGATGATACTAATGCTGATAATACAGAAACATGCTTCCACAGCATTACCATTCTGGGTATGATGTTATTGGTATTACATATTATACGGGAGGTGGGAGGATCATGCTTTGTATCTGCCTGCAAAATAACAATGATATAAGAAGAAGAATAAGAAGGTTAAGAACAACAAAAAGACGAGGGTAGGGCGCAAGGTAGGAAATGCAATAAACAGTGAGGTGGTGGACGGCGGAGGGTGCGGAATGAGAACAAAAACAATAATAGTGGCAGTGCTCCACGTAAGTATCCTTCTTGATATGAAATACCAAGAAAAAAAAGAGGGAAAGGATGCGAGGTGTGCAAAGCGATATACGTTGAGGCGGTGATGGGGGGAGGGCGGGGGGCCCCGGGCGCCTCCAGCGGCCTTGCAAAACCTTCCGCAAACCAAGTTTGCCGAGTGGAGGGAGGGGGGCAACCTCATGATTATCACTGTCGGCGGAGGCCGGCAAGGAGGGCTCCAACGAAAAGAAGAAAAGTCTAGTATCATCCGCGAGCTTTTGCCTTTTGTTTACTTTTTGAAGCTGGATAATTAATAGTAGTCACACCCAAGTATTACAAGCGCTGCTTTTGGTTCTTGCTTACCTTGACATTGACGAAGAATCAGTCCCATTCAAATAGGATATCCAAGTGAAGGGCACATGAGTAACTACGAGGATTTCTGGGAAAGGATCTGCCAAGTCCATGACAGTAGCTATGATTTCTATTACCGGGGGCCACAACATACTTAACAATAGTTGGGATTTCTAGGAACATCGCACACGATCCAATAACAATGGCTAGGATTTCTAGTAACGAGCCACCTAATTCATGGTAATAGCGAGGATTTCCGGGAATGGGATCACCACATCTATAATGATAGCTAGGAATTCTGAGAACGGCCCACGAAACCATGATAATGACTAGGATTTCCCGGAACAAGTCCACAATATATAATATATAGGAGAGGATCCACTGAGTCCATAATCACAGCCAGGACTTCTAGGAAAGGACGCATGCAATCCATAACAAGCTCTAGGAGTTCAAGTGACAGGGCCACCAAAGACGCAATAATGGCTCCGACCTCCGGGAGCAAGGCCACCAAGGCCATTATGATGGCTAGGATTTCTAGGAAACGGGGCACAGTTCCAGGGTAATAGCTAGCATTCATCGGGAAGGGTCCACAATATCCAAGGGTACACCATATCCAGGAAGGGATTCACCAAGTTCATGATAATAGCTAGGAGAACAAGAGCAAAAAATCCAGTAAACAACGCCCAGCTTGGATTTCTAGGAAATGGGCCACAAATCCACGCCATTCATAGCTGGGGTTTCTATAGGAAAGGGTCCACACTATCTATATTTATAGCAAAGAGCCCAAGTGCACTGAGTGGGTTCTTGTGCTTGTGCTTGCCTGAGAATCTGGCGTAACGGCATAATCATACTGTGTCAGTAAAATTCTCTGACATTTCAAAATGGGGAGCACCGGTGATATCATTATAAAACTATATTTCGATTTGTTGGCGGCAGGGGTGGATTACTTGGGGATCACTATTATCATTGATGTTTGTTTTAAGGTAGGGCTGCGCGAGAGTTTGTTGTGTCTTACGATACACATAAGAGCATAGGACAGCAGCCAGTACTATTATGATTGTCATCCCTATTTTTTTCTTCAGCAAACAAATCGTATAAATAATGAGCGCCGGGGGGGGGTGCAGAAAGGGTTTCTTCGCGCGTTTCCAGAAAGGGTTTGCAAGGGTCTGGCAAATCTAGTTGGGTTGGGAGGTTGGGGGAACCCACCCGCCCAACCACGACCCCCAAACCACAAAGTCCTTCCGCAGACCCACAACATCCCTATAGACCCCCAAACTCCAAGGCACCCCCGCCACCCCCGCTCGACGCATACAACTTCCCATAGACGCCACGGGAAAACTGCATAGACGCCGTTGCCGTGCAGAAGTTATGCAGAAGCTGGTGCCCTATGCTTCGCGAAAAGGTGTTTTCAGAGCTTCGGTCAATCTCTGGCTGGCTGGGGGGGGGCTTGTGCGGGCCTAGGGCGGGCTCGGGCGCAAACTTCTGCATAACTTCCGCATAACTTCTGCATAACTTCTGCATAGGCGCCACGGGGAAACTGCATAGATGCCATAGCTATGCAGAAGTTACGCAGAAGTTTGCCTTTAAAGTAGTCTTCCAACTTCCGCATATATGCAGAATTGTCCGGGAGGGGCACTGCATAGACGCCATAGCTATGCAGAAGTTATCCGGAAGTTATGCAGAAGTTGGCGCCCTATGCATCCAGGGGGGTTTGGGGGGTGCACTAGGGGCTGGGGGGAGTCTCGCGGGGGTGCGGGGAGCTTGCGGCGGGTAATCTGGGTGGTTGAGGGGGATTTGGGCGGATGTGGAGGGTTAGGGCGCCAACTTTCGCATAACTTCCGCATAACTTCTGCATAACTTCTGCATAGGCGCCACGGGGAAACTGCATAGACGCCATAGCTATGCAGAAGTTATGCAGAAGTTTGCCTTTAAAGTAGTCTTCTAACTTCCGCATATATGCAGAAGTTGTCCGGGAGGGGCACTGCATAGACGCCATAGCTATGCAGAAGTTATGCGGAAGTTATGCAGAAGTTGGCGCCCTATGCATCCAGGGGGGTTTCGGGGGTGCACTAGGGGCTTGGGGGAGTCTCGCGGGGGTGCGGGGAGCTCGCGGCGGGTGATCTGGGTGGTTGAGGGGGATTTGGGCGGGTGTGGGGGGTTCGGGCGCCAACTTTCGCTTAGCGTCTGCATGGCGGTATACATGTGCACAAACCTTGTTAGATGAAGTTTCAGAAGACACCAAAAAAACAAACAACATTGTGTCTGGGATCCTTAAAAGACACGTAGACTGAATAATCTGGCATGTGGGTGTTCCCCGACAATGTCGATCTTCAGATTGGAAACCTAACCACCTCTCTCTCATGCTACAACCTTAACAAAAATGCTAAACTGATGCTAAAAACTCCGGTGTGGGCCCAAAATCTTGGAAGAACACCACGACTCCTTTGAAAAAAGGCCGAATCAACCCAGCCCAAGACAAAGGGGTTGCAGGGGCTGCGGGGCTATCAAGGGTGTCGTCATAAGGTAAAGTACGGATGTAGGGATCTCTTTTGCTTCATAATTATTATGGGCTTATCCCAGTTTTATGAAGAAATTTAGATGAAGGAATCGAACAAATCCAATTAGACTGTCGCTTCTCCTTTATGTATCCCAGGTTATGGTTTGCACAGGGCTTTTTATACAGGAGCTTCAATGAAAGAATCTGTCAAAGATCTAACTAGAATTGCAGGTCTCCTGTTTTTCCTGGAAGTTCATTGTTTTTTTGGTAATGGAGCTGATATGAAAGAGTCTCCTAACATTGCATAGCATCATGGATCTCCTTTATAACTCCTGGAATGCTAATATTTGTTTTGCTTCTGATAAAGCTATAGAACAGTATGCAAAAGGCTTTAATGGGAAAGAATCAATCAGAATTGCGGATCTCATTTATGTTCCCAGCTTTTTGCTTTACAGGGTGTATAAGCGAGCTTTAACTCATTGATTCGTCGTAAGAACTGATGCAGCAATTAGATTGGGATCTCTTGCTCCAGCCCATTGGCCCCGCCCCGCCTGGCCCAGCTCCGTCAAATTGAGGCTTTCAGAAGTTGTGGAATCCTTTTATGGCGGCCTTGGAAACAAAGACAAACATATTTTGAGAAAAACTTGGCCCAAATTTTGAAACTCCAGGGTTTAAAAACGGGGCTGGTTGGCCAATCACGCCCTGTCTTCATGGTTTGTAGCTTTTCTGTGACAAGTGCGCCAGCTGTAATTGTGGCAAAGTTTTTGGCAACACTGGATTGGCAGAAGTTTGTTTTTGAAAGATCCCGGCGTTTTTACCAAAAAAACACGTAAGTGTTATCATGATTTTTGGGCAGATTACCTGCCAAATTTATTGTTGGCAAAACTTTTGGCAGAACTCTTTTGGCGGACGCTTGGCAGACCTGTTTATGGCAGATATTTTAAACAATTTGGAAAAGACTATTGAAAGCAGAACCTCAGCCAGACGCCTGCCAAACCAGTTCTGCCAACATGTCTGCCAAAAAACTGCCAAGCGTATGCCAGACGAGTTTTTCCCAAAACTTTTTGCACAAGAGTCTGCCAAAAAGTAGAGTTCTGCCCAAAGCTTTTGGCGCACTTTTTGCCAACAAATTGCCAAACCTGCTGAATGTTGACGAAACCTCAGATTTTGCCATAACGTGCCGGGTTTTTGCCAAATTCTACAGAGATGCATCCGGTGGGGGCAGGGCAAGGCAGGGCAGGCGGGCAGCGAATTGCTTAAATTTGCCAAGCTTTTACGAATCACCTCCCTCTCAAACACTGCCCTGCTTTCTTGGCAATCACCCAAACAATTTACTACTGGGACTTTTTTTCTCCACGGCCCTACGGTAGCCGCAGAACTTTCCAATGACTCCTATGGAAACTTTTTACACCGTACTAAATATCCGGATGTCCCTCCCTCCCTGGCCCCTTTAAAGTAATTGCTTCCCCCCAATAGTGGACGTCTCCGCCCCACAAAGGAAATACCTGCCCGGAGGATTTTGCATGTGGGTTTTTTTCCCACGGCACCACGGTAGCCTTAGGACCCAATGACTCCTATTGAATCTTGCTAACCCTAGCTCCATACATCCTGATCTCGACACCCCCAATTCCTGGTCTCTCTGCTCCAAGCATTTATGTTTTTGAGGGTTTACTAATTGGGGGAAGCGATTAATCTTGCCGTTTTTTAACAGTCTTCCAGGATTCTTAAGTGTTGCTCGAAATATTTATTATGGGGTTACTTTCGGGGGGAGTGACTCGTCTTGCTCTTTTAAAAGTAATCCTCCAAGATTTTAAGCTTCCGCTCGGAGTCATTATTATTGCGACGGCTTTTATGTTGGCTCTCCGAATAAACTCCCCAATACTCTACATACGAACCACCTTTTAAAAAGGGAGACCCATTTTTGGACATGTTCAGATGAGAGATTTCCCAAAGCATTGTCGGGCTTAAAAAGCAGAGGTCTGATGCTTTTATTCCATGAGCCTACGAGAGGACTGTACTGGCGGTAGTTCAAGTCTTGCTATTTTGATTTGCCAGACTACGCCCTCGGCACGGGGGTGACGCAGTATGCGTGTTGGAAATGTTGTTTTTCAAGTCCTGGGACCTGTCGTGGAGAGGGGAAATCCTCGAAAAACAAACGTCCAGCATGTGCATGCATTGGGCTTATTTACTGCCCAAGCCTGAAAGAAAAGGCATTGCTGTTTTGGCTGTTACATTCACTGACGTCATCAATCCCGAACCTCCGTATCCAAATTCTAACGTGGCTTGTGCACATGTATAGTTGGGGGGTGGTTTATGGAAGGCTTTTGGAGTTTGGGCGCGTGGTGCGGCCACTGAATGGCCTGGGGCGCGCGCAAAGCACGTGAGGGTTACACTATAGACACCTGCAAGCCAGTTCAAGGCGCCAACCCTAGCCCTACTGTAGCTGTTGGCAACTGCAAACCACATGATGACACAGCAAAGCACATGACGCACAATACACATTGCGCAGCTGCTGCGCTAGAAGCAGCACACTGCAAACGCAGCAAACCAGTTGGGTTTGTTGGCTTCAATTTCATGATTGCGGGTTTAGGTTTGGCCTTAACTTGAGTGATCTCCGTGGCGCGGGCGGGTGGGAAAGAGTTGGCAAACGAGGATCTGCGTGATGCGGGCGGGTAGGGGAAGGGTCGGTGTACTTGATAATCTTCGTGGCACGGGCAAGGGGACCACGCCATGGAGTCAAAACACATGCCAGGCCAAAACACATGGCACAGTGGTGGTGGCTCCGTGGTGGTGGAGGGCGGCTGCTACACAAAACACAAATCCAAGCACATGACGCAGCTCAGCGCACATGCCAAGTTCAAAGCACATGAGGTAGTTTAGTGCACATGCGCTTCCGGGCGGGTTGGGAGAGTGGGGTGTGGGAAGTGGGATGTGGGGCCAGTTTGGGGGGTGCGGTGGCGACGCAGCTAGTTGAAAATCCAGAGCCCGCCCTCTACACCAATCAATAAAGAGACAACAATTCGGTCCGTGTCACACTTGAACGTGAGGTTTTGGGCAACTGCACCCAACAACCTTCAGAATGTGTTGAACTAGCTGGAAATAGGGCTCGCGATAATTAGTATTTAGGGGTACCAAAATGGGACCCTAATTTGGGGAACTATCCCATTAGCAATTGCAGGCTAGGTTACGGGAGCTCGCTATTCTTCGCGAGGCTGAATTGCAGACTGAAGACGGCGCTTGGTGTTTTACGATTTAGATGTTATTCGGGTTTGGGGTCAATGAGGTTTAGGGTTTAGGGTCAGTGAGGTTCAGGTATACATAATCTTCCAGGTCCCTGAGCACCAGAGCTTTCATCATGACCTATCTTCACTTATGCTCCCCAAGCCCCATACCCTAAATAGTAGTTTACTTTTTTCATCATCCCTACATAACCGCAACATAACCCTGATATTAACCATAAACCTAAACCCTATAATCCCTGTAGTTTCCATTTTGTTTTCCGTTATCCGTATATGATACTCAGCCCCCAGCAGTCATCATGTCTCCGATGGCTGTGTGCCTGGCATGGGCCGGAAGGCAGGGTCCGAAACGCGTCTTTTGTTTGCGGTTTAGGGTTTGGGGCCAACAGCTGCTCAAAAGAGGAATACACACGAAGCGAACCTACATGATATGGGTAGTTCCCAAAAAAAAGAAAGGAGCTCAAAATTTTGAGAACAACCCATATGATGAATGATATTCCTATGTTTTAACTCCAAAGGTGTAGGCTCTGCACAGTGGAGGGTTTGGGGCTTACACGGCGAACCTCCGCCTCAAAGCTCTTTTTGCACGTGGCCGTCTATACACGTGAGAACTGTAGATAACCGACAGAATGTCAGCCAGAGTCTAAACTCCTAGTATCCCCCTTAATAACCCCTATCCCTATAGTAGTTCCCTATATAATCCCTCATATAAAGCCCCCTTTAAGGAGGAGGTTAGACTAAAGATCATGTGATGCAAAGATTCCTCAAAACTACCGGATTCTGAAGATCCTGGGTGCTTGATACTTACGATGATGGCTGCAACGTCGGCCATTGTTTGTACACAAGGATGTGGCTTGCCGTCTCGCTAAACATGTTAGGGGTTTGGGTTCAGGGCTCAGGGATTAAGCGAGCAAGTCGGAGCACGTGCCTGCCCATGACAAGCTATTTCTTTCAACCTCCTACACCCCCTTGAAATTTGATTGCAAATTATACTCTACATGAGAACGCACCCAGTGGCACAGAAACTCTAATCTAATCGAATCTGTGCCCTGCCGCCTAAACCTAATTACATCCTGGACCCTGACCTTAGTCACACACACCCTGAACCTCAAACTCCAATCCCTATACGCTCGTCCTGCGGCTGCTCACCCCAAATCCCCAAACCCTAAACCCAAAAAGGCCTGGGCCCCATATCCCCCAAAGCCCAGCCGCCCTCTATTATGCCCAAGATCTGAACCCAGAAAAACCCTAAACCATACACCAAAGTCCATACCTCCCAAAGAAAGCCCTAAAGCGAAAGCCCCTACGTTTAACACCACCCAAAATTAATTGACTCCTAGAGCCTCGGCCCTAAACCCTAAACCTTTAATCCTCAACCCTAAAAAAGCCCTAAGCCCAAAACTCTAAAAACCCGAAACCCCTAAACCCTAAGCCCTTAACCTAAATCCTAAATCCTAAACCCTACATCCTAAACCCTAAACCCTAAACCCTAAATCCTAAACCCTAAACCCTAAGCCTGTCAACCTTGGAGGCTCCGAGGCGCCCGCCCTGGCTTCACCTCGGTGCCTAGGGCGCCGAGGATGCGCCGCAGGAAGGTCGACCTCAAGAAAGCCCAAAAATTAGGGGGTGTCTGGGGTTTATGCTTTAGGGTTTAGGATTTAGGGTTTAGGATTTAGGGTTTAGCATTTTGGGTTTAGGGTTTAGGGTTCAGGATTTAGAGATATTCCCCCGCCTGTCTTGAAGCCCTGCGCTACAACAAAAAAAATGCTTCTGGCTCTCCAAATGTTACCTACTTTGGGTTATTGGGAGCCCCAGGGCCCGAGGGTACGCCATAAACCCTTAATTCATATATTCCCCTATAACCCCCTGCCCTACTACACACCTCCTAGGTTCCCCCTTAATTAACATCTTTTAAGCCGAATTATCCTTAAATAACTGTAATTACGGGGGGGAACCTAGGCGGGGTAGTGTGGAAGGGGGGTAGTAGGGGAAGCCATGACACCAACCCTTAACCCTAAACCCTAAATAGTAGTTTCCATTCTCTTTTCCATTATCCCAATATAACCCCATTATAGTCCCCTGTATAACCCTATATACCCCTTTAAGGGGACCTAGGGTTTCCATTTTCTTTTCCATTATCCCAATATTTAACCCTAAGCCCAACAACAAGGCTGAGGGAGCCGTGGAGCTCAGCCAAGGCACAAACACGCTGGGCTGCCAGGGAAAGCGCTAAGAGAACTGGCTCTGGAATCTGCGCATCCTGAAAGGGGTCACTTTGTCCCAAGTGGAAGGCTTCATTACCCTAAACCCTAAACCCTGAACCCTAAACCCTAAACCCTGAACCCTAAACCCTAAGCCCTAAAACGCGTGGCCCTGGGGTCGGCAGGTCCGGCCTTGTTCAGCGCCAGGCCATCAGGCGTGAAGGCCTGCTTTTAAGCGGTTTAGGGTTAAGGTTTTAGGGTTAAACGTTTTGGGTTGTGGTTTATAATTAGGGTATATATGGGGCCAAACGTTTAGGGTCCTACAGCTTTGGGCTACAGAACTTGTAGAGGAGGGTTGCGGGGTCTAGGGGGCCTTAGTTCAGGGTTCTAGGGCTTAGGCATGTTTAAAGTCTAGGGCTTGACATCTGTTGAATGATGTCCTGGGAGTCCCCATACTCAAATAATAGGGGATTATAGGGGTTTTCGTCTAAACTCCTAGTATCCCCCTTAATAATGGAGAATCAAATGGAAAAGAAAATGGAAAATGAAATGGAAACTGGTATTATATAGGGTTATGTAGGGGATTATAGGGATTATAGTCTAAACTCCTAGTATCCCCCTTAATAGACCCTGTAGTAGTCCCCTATACAATCCCCTATATAACCCCCTTTAAGGAGTTTAGACTATGGCTAAAATAATAGGGACTTCAAGGCATTTGCATGTTCAAGGGCCAGGTGCTCTGGAGCTACAGGCAGCAAATGCAATCATCAAAACAAATCTGGCCTGCCCCAGTACTTCGGTACTTGGACCCCTAAAGCTTGAAATGGGGCACGTATCGTCCTGCGGCTTTCGTACCTAATGTCTAGCCCCAAAAGTCTTTCTTGCGCTTCTTAAATGCACCTATGCAAGCCATATTCGACGATGACGCCGCGCAGCCCTAAACCACCAAAAACCATGCACGGCACTAAACCCTGAGCTCTAAACCCTTGACCCTGAACCCTAAACCCTTAACCCTAAACCCTAAACCCCATGCGGGGCCTTTGCCAGTGCCCAAACCACACTGGCAAGGTGATAAGCGCTCATCTGATGGAGGCGACCGCCTTGGTTGTGGGGCTCTGAGTTTGGGTTTAGGGCTTAGGGTTTAGGGTTTAGGATTTAGGGATTTAAGGTTTAGGGTTTAGGGGTTTAGGGCTTAGGGCCTAGGGTTTAAAGTTGAGGGTCTAGGGGGGAAAAGGTTTAGGGCGAAGAGGGCAGGGAGTTCAGTTCTATGAACCAATCATGAGGGCTACCGCAACGGCAACAAAAACACGGACTCCATGATAATCACATGACTCTTACAATATCCTTGTTATATCGGTTGGCGTTTTCCATCTAGTTTTTTTCCTGGCACTTAGGACCCCTACTAAGGGTCACCCTTTAGTAATAGGTACCTATAATAGGAGTATAAGGGAATCCCAAAGGGTTAACGGCCTAAGGTCCAAGCTTAGTCCCAAGGAGTTTAATGACTACTTTAAACCCAAGTTTCCATTCCATTGTCCATGTGAGCCATAGTCTAAACTCCTAGTATCCCCCCATTTCAAGGAGCTTATACTATAGCTCATGTGACTTGCCATCTGATTCTCCATTGTTAAGGGTTGGGATTATCAAGCTCCTCTTAGTAGTTGTCATGATGCTGCAGATGCTGCTTTCACTGATGACAGTGGTGTTGGTCGCATCAGTAGAGTTGGGCAGGGTTTGGGCAGTGCGGCAGTGGAGGTACTCTTGACACTAGAAACCTAAACCTGGCTGCTCGGTCTCCCTTTCAGGTTTAAGAAGGGATACTGTTGACATGAAGAGTTCTACCAAACCTCAGAAAGCTACAAGTCGTCATTGCCAAACGTGGAGGATCAAATGGACAACAACATGGAACATGAAATGGAAATTGGGGTTATATGTGGGTTTGTACCTGCCCCGCTGCTACTAAGAATCCAACATCAACTCTGTCTACCACCCTGAACCCAAACCCTGGTTCCCCAAATGTAAGGTACTTCGGGGCAAGCAGCAGTTTACAGTCCCCGTTAAGTATGGCTTTGAGTGTATTATAACAGGACTGCCCCAATACCCCACATTCTATCTACTTAAGGGGACTATAGGTATCAACTGTATGCTCGGATGATTGTGTTGCCGCCGCTGGCTGCTGGCAGCGGTGAGAAAGCTCTGCGGATGCGCTGATGGTGCTTGAGTTCAATTTCATGGGTTCCCCTACGAGCCCCCCTATACTACCGTCTTCCAGGCTCCTTAGTTTGCGGCTTAATTACCCTCCCTAAGGTTCCCACTTTAATTTGCCTTGATTAACTTTAATTAGGCCGAAATAGCCCAAAGTAAGGAGCCTGGGAGAGCGTAGTAGAGGGGGCGTGGTGGTACGGGAACCCATGATAATGTTACTGCATGCTTGCAACCCGTGTTGCAGCCAGGAGTCCCCCTCTGTGCAACTTTGCTAACCAGCGGAGAGCCCAGTGAAAATTCTTCATACACCCCAGCCCTCAAATTTAAACCCGGAACCGTCGCCTGACCCGCCCTGACACCCTGGCTAGCTTCAATACTTCCAGAACCTCAAACAGCGCCACAAACCATCAGGCGATGTGAGGTCCCCCAAGGTCATTCAAACGCCCCTAAACCTTATAGACCATGACCACCAATGGATCCTTGAGATGACCCCGCATAAGTTACCCCCCCCATCACTGGACCCCCAAAATCGGTCAAATAATATCCCAAAACCCTCAAAAATAACCCAAAAGGCCAATACATGACGTACTTTAGGGGTTCTCCTAAACCCTTAACCCTAAACCCCTCAACCCTAAACCCATTTATGAAAAAGGCCTAAGGAGCCCTAATGACCATTCATCCTGCTAGGCTGCCGCGTCGGGCCTCGCCGGCCACGCGCAACATAAACTGCCTGAATCCCGGTTTAGGGCTTAGGGTTTAAGGTTTAGGGTCTAGGATTTACGGTTTAGGGTATAGGGTTTCGGTTTTAGGGTTTAGGATTTAGGGTGTTGGGTTTAGGATTTAGGGTTTAGGATTTAGGGCTTCAGGTTAAAGACTTAGCGTTTTGGGTTTTGGGTTGGGTCCGGTTTCCCTTTGAGGTTCCATCATACAATGGGGGTTATATAGGGGACTATATTAGTATGAACCAATGGTTATTACACGGGATACTAGGAGCTTAGACTATAGCTCATGTAAGGGTTATAGAGGGGCTATGAAAGGGTTATGTACGGATTGTACAGCTAAGAACCCATCATACACGTTGGGTTTTTTTTGTTACTACGAATCGCTATTGCGTTTTTTTGGGGGGCACCGGAACATATTAATTATAATCTTTGGACCCTTAGGGTTTAGGTTTGTTTCAAGGCGCTCCTTGGCGGAACACAACCCGTGTCACCCGGTTTTGGGCTTTAGCATCTACTGTAGCCTCAGGGAGTTTGGGTTTGGGTGCGCTCGCGACTAAAATCATTTGGTACCATCCCTTCTTAAACTAATTGCCCTCACCCTAACTCCCCCCACCACCCATCATAACAAACCCCAGTCAAGTGCTTAAACCCTAAACCCTACTGTAAACCATTGTATTCTACAGGGATATTTGGTAGTTACTGGGTTCTATATACCCTTTATTTACATAGCCCAGTAACCTACTATTTAGGTAACTGGGAGCCCAAGGATAACGTGGGGCTCCATAGGGCCCCCTTTTCGCAGTCTGGAGTTTAGTTTAGGGTGCTTGGGCATTTTTGGAGGCAACCTTTGGGGATTCCGTGTAGGTAAGTTTAGGGAAGGGTATGCTGAACCACAAGCTTCGCAGTAGCGCCTACTACCAAAAACCGCCCGTCGGCATCGGCAAACCCTCTAACCGCCTCACTGAGCTCCCAAGGCCTTATGGTATCGGACGGAGCGCCAGTCCACCATCCACCGGCCGAACTTAACCCTAAGAAGTCTGGTATGCCCTAGGGCTCCCAATTACCCAGATAATGGGTTCTAGGTTCTGTATAGCCTATAGTTACATAGCCCAGTAACCTAATGTAGACCCGTGATTAATAAACCCTCTCTTTTTCAGGGCCTTAATATTAGGATCACTATCATAAGCCCTATGAAGGGGAGGGGCTTTATTAATCAGGGGGTCTACATTACTATTTAGGTAACTGGAGCCCTAGGGATGATCAATCCCTCCATCTTCAGGACTTGATTCAAAGGCTCCGTTCTTGGGCTTTGAGGAGCGACCCTTCATAAGGACCTTTGTGGATTATGGGGGGGATATATATCCCAAAGGGTCCAAGGACCCAAATAATGGGGTCCTTTTAAAGGGGGGTAAAGGGAATATAGAGGGACATAGGGGGACTATATAAGGGTCCAAGGACCTAAATAATAGGGTCTTAGGGCCCGAATACTATAATATTACTGGTATTTGGACTTTTTTCGGTCCTTGAAACGGGTATGGGGACCACTTAGGTATAAACGGAATATACAAGCACTAGATATGGGGTATTTAGGGTAACGGGATTTGGGGGCCCGTCTAGGGGTCCCTCCCAATAACCTTTGAACCTCAAGATCTCTTCGAAACACCGGGTTATGAAGAACTTCGCAAAAGAACATTCTTGCCCTGGGGCTCTAGGTCTATAAATAATACCTACATTGAGCCCTAAACCCTGTAAATAGTGCCTACATGGAGCCTTAGGGTTGGGGTGTCCCAAATTTAGAGTAAAGCATTTTTAGTAGTGAACCTTACACACATCCAGGGAGCCCGATACCAATTGACTAAAGGATACATTAGGTGGACCCCCCACCCTGTAATAGTGGTATAATAGGAATAAAGAGGACCCTTATATAGTTACTCGTATCCCTTATAGTCACTATTGCAGGGTGGGGGTCCTCCTAAAGGATACGTATAGCTCAAATCGTATACAGGATCCTATAGTTTCATTTTCGGTACATTCCTTGATCAAGGTTTTGCTATCCCTGCAAACCTCTAAATAGACCCAGCTTCCGTGTCACCCCCCATTTTTCCAGTTGATTCTCCATAGGTGGGCAAAAGATCCTGGAATCCTACACCCTAATCCCTAAGCCCTACTCCTTAAACCCTGCGACCTAAATACTTAATTGGGGGGTATTGGTATTGGGCTCTCTGTGAACACGCTGAGCCGGAAGCCTCGTCGGCTCAGTAGGGACCTGCGTCGAAAAAGTTACTTCCTTCAGGCTCCCCTCCTTTTGGCGCCCTACCTAGCCGCAGGGTCCAAAGTCTAGGGTTTAGGGTTGGGGGTTGAGGGTTTGGGGTCCGAAGTATGTAACGAGCATATGCTCCCCCAAAACCATAATAACGAACCACAACATAATCAGACACCGTAAGTCTATGATGATTGTATGACCCAGAGGGTCCACATATACAACCATTAGGGAATTGGGACCCATAATTCCTTCTGTAGTATAGTATTTTGGGGCCTAATTCCCTAATAGTTGAAAATATGGACCCTCTGGGTGATGGACCCTTAGTGCTAGGGTTCCCGGTTTGGGGCGTTGGCTGCTGTACCTGGAAGAATCAATGCATTTCACAAGAATGCAATGTACCTAAAATCTTGGTATCCTCGTTCATCTTCTTTAAGGGTCTAGGTTGATACACGTATTCTCAAGTTGAGCTTGTACACTCAAGTTTCTCAAACTAAACCCTAATCCCTAAACCCATACACCCTAACTCCTAAACCCTACAATCCTAAACCCTTTGGGGATCATAGATATATGCAGGGCTTGCAGAGGATTCTGTTCGTTTCTACCTCAACCCTGAGGGGTCATGGCACCTTCAGTACCCTGGCCATTTCATAATCAGTTCAGAACCTGCAGTCAAGCGAATTCGGGACCATGTTCTATACAGTCCCTAAACCCTATAGACCCTAATTAAACCTTATATAAACCCCGAACCCTGACCTAAACCCAAAACCCTATAAACCCTAAACCTTAAATCCTAAACCCTGAACCATGTAAGGCGAGGCAGAGTGAAGCCGCAATGATCTGGCTAGATACAAGGTCCGGTACCTCTTCCCGACACGGTCCTGCGCCCCTTAAGCTCTTAATTTTGGTTTCAGTGTTTAGGGTTTACTGTAGGGACTAGGGCTTAGGGATCAGGGTTTAAGGTTCAGGGTGTGGGTTTTGAAGCTTCCTGGGCAAAATCATACAAACCTCTGCAGAGTCCCTAACTAGTAGTTCCCGTGAATCAGGGAACCCTAATATGAACCTCAATGTACTATGACCGTGTGTGCGTGTGTAGACCCCTCAAAAGGGGCTCCTAATTTACATTATTGGATAGCCCCATATACCCAAAAATGCAACCCTAAGCCCTAAACACAAGGATCACTTCTCGCAGCCTCGATCTTGGCGAAAGTCCACAGCAGGCCACACATGTGCTGGTCGAGCACTGCAGAATTCTTTGTCTGCATCATCAGCATGCCTGCGCAGAAGTTTTAGGAGGAATTTGGTAACCTAAGAGTGTCCTAGTTTTAGGGCCGGACATGGGGTTCCGGGTTAACCTAGGGACTACCATATCTGAGACTGCCCCAAGCAGGCCCTAGGTACCCAGTGACTGGACATGTCGCGGGTTTGGGCTGTAGGGGTTGCTTTGCTGGTTATGGCTGAACATGTGACGACTAGGATTTTCACTCTAAACCCTACAACACAGAGAGCTGGTTTAGGGCTAACTAAGGCTTAAATAGAGGCCTTATAGGGGTTATACAAGGTAATGGAACAGAAAATGAATGGAAACTACTATTTCGGGTTAAGGGCTTAGAATTTAGGATTTTAGGGTTTAGAGTTTAGGGTTTGGGGTTCAGGGATACAAGGGTAGGTTGTGACTAGCTCGAAGCAAGCTTTGCCATGACGTCAGCGCAGCAAAGAAATTCTTGCACAATTTTGGATCCCCAGTCGGGGGCTTGGACTAAGAATTTAGGGCTTGCAGTGCTAAAATAGTCCCCCTTAGGTAGATAGAATATGGCTTTGGGTATATTATAGGGTTTAGGGTTTAGGGATAGAATATGGCTTGGGGTATATTATAGGGTTTAGGGTTTAGGGATAGAATACGGCATTGGGTATAGTAGAATAAGATCCCCATATATCTCATTTTTTATCTGCTTACGGGAGACTATATCTTGCCACTTTGGATCCCCTGTCTAGACACAAGACCCTGAACAGCAGGTGGGTGGCCAAACCGCAGGGAACGTACAATGGCCTAGGATTTCGGGCTGAGGGTTCAGGGTTTAGGGTTTATAGGGTTTAGGGGTTGAGGGTTTGGGGTTTAGGGTCTAGGGTTTAGGGGTTGGGGGTTTGGGGTTTAGGGTCTAGGTTTTAGGGGGTGGGGGTTTGGGGTTTGGGGTCTAGGGTTTAAGGTTTAGGGCAAACAGATTGGGAAGTACAATGGTTCTGACAGAACAACCAGCTCCTAGATAGCAACTTCTTCTTTAATCTCCTGGTAATTTGGGAATAACTATTTGATTTCTGGTTGTTTGGCTACCCATCCTAAACTCTCAACCCTGAACCCCAAACACTTCAAACCAAATCCTGAA
Organism: Symbiodinium pilosum; assembly: GCA_905231905.1. NCBI lineage: Eukaryota > Dinophyceae > Suessiales > Symbiodiniaceae > Symbiodinium > Symbiodinium pilosum. Next base: position 122,317 of record CAJNIZ010036891.1, on the reverse strand, counting down.
ACCCCGAAGCGTCAACAATATACCCTGAAGCCACAACCTTACACGACAAATCCGAGAAATCGAACCATACTAACCCTACCAAACCTGAGAACCCCAAACCCTAAACCCCAAAACCCCCTAAACCCAAACCCCTTTCTTTGGCCTGCCGTAGCCATGGCGTCGTAGAAGCGGCTGCTATTCTCCACCCGGACGCGGCAGGCACCCCAGGCGCTGTTTGCCAGCATCCTGGGATGCTGGCCGGCTCAGGTTATATTGGGATAATGGAAAAAAATGGAAACTACTATAACGGGTTTATATAGGGTTTAGGAGTTTAGGGAATAGGAATAGGGTTCAGGGCTTGGGGCTTAGGGCTTGGGGTTTGGGATTTAAGGTTTAGGGTTTCGGGTGAAGAGTTTAGGGTTTCGTTGTTGTTTGTCGCGCCTTTTTTCGTCAGCCAGTGACTGTGGTGAGGCTTCAGTATTCCCAGAGGGTCCATATACACAACAATTAGGGAATTAGGCCCCAATTCCCTAATGGTTGTATATGTGGACACTCTGGGGAAGCTTCAGTATTCCTTGCTTCCGTTCTGATCTTGAGACCCCTCTTCCTCCAGCCTGGGTTGGTTCTTCTGGGATCTATAGTCCCCCTTAAGTAGATAGAATATGGCTTGGGGTATAGTATAATAAGATCCCCATATACCCCATATTCTATCCACTTAAGGGGAACATAGGGTTTAGGGTTGATTTAGGGCTTGGGGATTGCCTCTGCCAGGCTTGTCTCAAGCTGTCTACAAGAGCGAACATGGTCTCCAATGCTCATCGAAGTAGTTCCGCCTAATTACGAGGGGCCCCTACTCACCATTCCCCACCCTGAGGGTCCAAGGACCCAAATAACAGGTTTTCAGGGCGCCAAGACAATTAACATTATCGCATTTGGGGCCTAAAGCCCCATTATTTGGGTCCTTGGACCCTAAACCCTAAACCCCAACCCCTAAACCCTATATACGCTATAACCCCCTCTAAAGGGACCCTATCATTTGTGTCCTTGGACCCTTAGGGCTATGTTCGCAAGGTTTACATGGACCCTGGATGCCCTTCCTTTGGTAGGTTCTCTTTTACATCCTAAACCCTAAACCTTAAACCCTAAGCCCTCAAGCCTATATAAACTTACCATTACTTAGGGTCCCCAATTTCCTTAATTTTACAATTTACCTTTTTAAAAAAAAAGAAAAACATCAAAACCTTAAACCCTAAACCCTGAACCCTAAACCGTGAATTGATAGTTTCCATGTTATTTTCCTCTATCCCAATATATTAGGAAGGGTGTATAAGGTTTGGCCTTTGGGGCTCAGGAGCCAGGGTTTCAGGTTTACGGCGGTTAAGGTTGAGGGTTTAGGGTCCAGGTCCCATTTGAACAGTTTCCCAAAATATGGCGCCCATTTGGTCTCTATGATAAGGTTCGCGGATTTTGTAGGAAAGGGGCGCGTAGGCAATTTTAGAAATACCAGCCATATGCTGGTGGCTCAGAGTGGTTAGATGTCGTGGGGCACTTGGACTGGTTGGGCAGGGGCTCAAGGTGTGGGATTTGAACGGTTAGGCGTCGGAGGAACCCTAAAGCCTAAACGCTAAACTGGGCTGCTCTTGAGGAACTTGAATTTAATGCTACCATGACCTGTGCATATCATGTGATAAATAACAGGGTTTCCTTATTATTGTCACTTAAGTAAATTTCCTTAAAAGCAACACTGTAAACCCTCAACCCGATGCTTGGGGTTCTGGTGTTCTGGTTTAGGGTCTGCGGCCTATTGGTTTTGCTTGAAAGGGTTAGCCTAGACCCCTGATTAATAAACCCCCTCCCCTCCATAGGGATTATAATAGGGGTCCTAGTATTACGGGTTCAGGGTTTAGTTCCCCCTTCATAGCGACTCGAATAGGGATCCTAATATTCAGGCCCATAAGAGGAAGGAATTACTTATCACGGATCTACATCAGCCAGAGCGCTAAGCGTGTTTTGGGAGGACTTTCGAGGGAATGCAGAGGGGGCATAGCTTTTTGTGGGTTTAAGGCACATGCGTCCATGGAATTGCAGGGAGGTGAATGTTTCATTATGGGGAGCCACTCGAATTGTTTAAGGGGCAACAGACAAAGGTGGTATAGTGGTCTTAGTGCAAGGACCTTTTCAATTGGAATAGGGGCCTGGGGCATACTATATTTGTAGAAAGACATCCAAGGGAACCCTAAACCCGAAAAGCCAAACCCTAGGAGTAGCCCATACCTTGGCTGCCCTTGCTTGAAACCCTAGACCCTTGTAGCCTCTGGACATCCCACTCATCTCTCCATATGGGGCATTGTCAAGATGATGGACCCTTTTTGGGTAGGCTCTGTATGTATGTATGTATGTATGTATGTATGTCTCTGTATCAGCATTGACCCCAGAAAGGGGACACCTTCCACGCCACGGCTGCATACTCCCCTTGATACTTCCTATGTGTTGCAGGGATGAAAGCTCGAGCCCTAAACCCTAAACCCTAAAATCTGAAACCCTAAGCCCTATAAACCCTAAACCCTAAATCCCTATCAACCCCATGCTCTAAACCCTAAGCCCTGAACCCTAAACCCTAAACCCTCCCTAGGGGTCCGAGGACCCAAGTAATAGGGCCCCTTTAAAGGGGTTATAGGGGGATATATAAGGATATTTAGGAGCCATATAGGGGTATATAGGACCAACATAATGGGGTTTTAGGGCCCAAATCTTACACTATGAATGGTATTTGGGCGCTAGCCGAGGACCTCCCTCCGCTGTAGCCGGGCGACTGTGCATTCATCGCTGGAGCCAGGAGGACTGCAACGTCTGCTAATCTGAGGCAACTGGCTTAGGATTTAGTGCTTGGAGCTAGGGGTTAGACTTCAGAAGCTTGGGTTTCGAGGTTAAGGCTTTGGGTTTAAGTTTGAGGGTTGGTCGCCTGAGGGTTTGGTGTTTGAGATTGTTGTGGGATGTATACATCCTAAACCCTAAACCATAAGCGGCAAGTCCTAAACCTCTAAACCCCAAACTGAAAAACCCTAAACCCCAAACTCTAAACTCCCTAGCTCTGCCCCTAAACCCTAAACTCTGAAAGCCCAAGCCCTAAGCCCTAATCTCTGAAACCAGAAATAACCCTGAACTTTAACAGCCTGAGCTCTAAACCCTGAATTCTGAAACCCTGCAGACGGGTTCACTTCCAGGG